>CABHPP010001121.1:0-12881 GCA_902168425.1 Peromyscus attwateri | reverse complement strand
TGAGTGCTGGGATTAAAGGCGTGTGCCACCACCTCCCAGATCTGACTAGGTTCTATTTATAAATTCTATTAGAGTGCACCAACTTTCACCAACAGTGGGAAAAACAACAGCGAGGTGTATGTTCATGGTATGATTCATTTACCTAACATTAACATTAAAGTGGGACAATTCACTGGTTTATGATTGAGCGGCTCCATCAAATCATATTTTTTTTTCTTTCTCTTTGCTTTTTGACGCTTACTAGGTGCATTTGATGAAACTGCAGTGGAACTAGAGATACCGAGTTGCCATCGATTGGAAGGAGCAAGCACATCTGTATAAAACTGAATAAAATTTCCTTAAGCCTGATAGGAGCTTATTTTTCTTTTCTCTACAGAAGCTGAGCTTTGACCCGAGGGCTAATGTGGTTACCCCACAGTATCTTCAGAAGCCTATGCCTTTCTTTCTGTTCTCGCTTCCTTAGTCCATTGCTTTATCTCTAGGACCATCATGGTGGTCTAAATAGCTTCTGTCACTTCAGCCATCCTTTATTGGCAGCCAGGCCTACAGCAGGAGAAAGAAAAACCCCAAGAGAAAATTAAACACTGTGATTCCTCCTGAAAACTGCCCTAGGAACTCCTGTCAACATTTCATTAGATAGAACTTGACCTCACAGATCTACAAATGTGCCTTAGAAAGAGGGAGATGGACATAGGAAGCAAACACATTCTTTTCCTGCCAAGGCTACTCTCCTATGTTGTTTATATAAGTATTGTCATATTTGTGTAAGTGGTATAAGTATTCTTTAAACTCCTTTGAAAGTCAACCTCTATGTCTTCTCATTCTCTGAGTACATATTGTCATTCTCTTAAAACTTACATATCTCTTTACTTGATCATTTTTGTGACTCTTTTCTGTTCTAAATCATTTTAGTAACTATGACTTTAAATTTATTCATACTGAAATGATATTATGCCTACCTGCTTCTTCTCTTCCTTTCTGATTATACTTTGTGCTTTAATTTAATTTTAATTTAATATCTTATTGTCTTCCTTGCAGTATTCCAAAGCTCAATACTTGGTCTTTGATGTAATCATATACACAACATACTCAACTGAATTTTAATTATCACTGAAAAAGAAAGTTTTCTTTCATATTTAAAAAAATTATAAATAGATGTCTATTCGTGGAAAAAGAGAGGAAATAATTAAAATTCACAGTATAACATATATTAGCATTTGGCTTTTTTTTTTTTGAGACAGTGTTTCACTGTAGCTATGGAGTCTGTCTTGGAACTCACTCTGTAGACTAGGCAGGCCTCGAACTCAAAGAGATCTGCATGGCTCTGCCTCCCAAGTGCTGAGATTAAAGGCATGCACCACCACCGCCGTGCTAACATTTGGTTTATTGTGTTATGTACTAGTTGCTTTTCTGTTGCTATGGTAAAACACATGATCAAAACAACTTGTAGAAGAAAGCTCTTATTTGATCCTAGGGGAAAAAAAGAGCCCATCGTGGTAAGGAAGCATCGTAGCAAGCAGCAGGCATGCCAGTAGGGACAGAAAGTGGAGAAGTCACATCCTCAACTATAAGCATGAAGCAGACAGAGCAAACTCAAACTGGTGTAGGGCTTTTAATCCCAAAACCCCCTTCCAGTGACATCCTTCCTCCAGTAAGCTTGTACCTCCTAGACCTCCCCAGACAGCACCACCAACTGGGGACCAAGTGTTCAAATATCTGAGCCTATGGAGGAGATTCTCATTCAAACTACTACATAGTGACAGTTTATATGTAAAAAGAAAAATGGTGAGATTGTAGAGAAAAGGGATTCTGTGCCCACTCTCAGTGGGAATAGTGCTGTGGATGATTGATTGATAAATAAAACACTGATTGGCCAATAGCCAGGCAGGAAGTATAGGCGGCACTAACAGAGAGGAGAATTGAGAGAACAGGAAGGCAGAGGGAGACACTGCCAGCCACCACCCAGGACAAGGAAATATAAGGTACCGGTAAGCCATGAGCCACGTGGCAAAGTATAGATTAATAAAAATGGGTTAATTTAAGATAAAAGAAGTAGATAACAAGAAGCCTGCCATGGCCATACAGTTTGTAAGCAATATAAGTCTCTGTGTGTTTACTTGGTTGGGTCTGAGCCGCTGCAGGACTGGTGGGTGAGAGAGATTTGTCCTGACTGTGGGGCAGGCAGGACCAGAAAAACTCTAGCTACAGAATGTCAGTTAGTACAGTCATCATAAAAAAAAACGATATAGGGTCCCTGAAAACACTAAGTATAAAGCTATCCTATTAGTTAGTAGTATCACTCAGATATATGCCAGACGTGAATGAAATCAGCATCAGCAAGACAGCTGCTCTCCATGTTCAACGCAGCATCATTTAGTACACAGAAGACTGAAAGAAAGGGAAACGCGATCCTTTACATTAGGAATGGGAAAATACTTAGGTGTCTTGGTTCTAAACGTAAAAACAGCTTGCTGAAAGTTTGAAACTGCATTCACTGGTCCATAGTTTTGAATGCTCCCAATTTTCCACCACAGAAAAAAAAAATCAAGTTTTGGATTACAGACATAGCTCATTGGTAGAGCGCTTACTTAGCATGTGATGCCTTGAGTTTGAGACCCAACATTACAAAAGAAAAAAAAATTAGATGTTGTTGCTGATGAGTTTGCTCAACATGACACAAACTAGAGTCACCTGGGAAGAGGGACCCTCAGTTGAGAAACTGCTTCCACCAGGTTGGCCTGAAAGCATGTCTGTGGGGCATTTTTTTTTTTTTTGATTAATGGTTGACATGAAAGGACTCAGCCTATTGTTGATGATGCCACCCCTGGGCAGGTCCTGTGGTGTATAAGAAAGCAGACTGAACAAGCCCTGGAGAGCAAGCCAGTTAGCAGAGTTCCTCCGATACCTCTGCTTCAGTTCCTGCCTTAAGTTTCCTGCTTTGAATTCCTGTTCACTTCCCTCCACGAAGGACTGTAAGCTGTTTCATGAAAGGAACTCTTTCCCCACAAGCTGCTCTCTGGTTATGGTGTTTATCATAGCAACACAGACGCTAACTAGAACATCGTATATGCTCCTTATAGTTGCAAAGGCGAAAATAGTATTTACAGCACGTAGAAACCCCAAGTAATATCTATGCTAGTTGGAAACCTCAAATAATGTATTTTTAGAGCTATCTGAACTTTTCATAGTGAAAGAAAAGGGGAATGTGAATTTGTGTTATGCAGTTTTATTCTGATTTTCCTTTATAATAGCTTAAGCATCTCCAGATATATGCACCAAGGGTTTTAGATATTTCAACTTAATTATTGTATTTGTTTTTTATTTATAAAATAAGTATTCATTTATACCTACATCATGAAAGCATAAGGCCAGGTACTGGAGGTACTCAAATAAATAAAGTTCACATAATCTTTGCTCACACAAGGAACAGTATATGCCAGTGAAATTGTACACACATTATTGTACTAGTTAAATAATTGTAAGGTGATGACTCCACACTGCATTAATGTAATTCAAATGACTGTTTTGAAAGTTCATATCACGGATGACTATGAAATGTATAAATAATTTCCACTAGCTCCTTAATAAATGATTCTATAAATTATATTCTTCTGGAGAGATTGCTTAGTGGTTAAGAGCACTTGCTGCTCTTCCAGAGGACCTGGGTTCGATTCCTAGCTCCCATATGGTGGAGCACAACTGTCTGTAACTCCGGTCCCAAGGGATCCAACATTCTCTTCTGACCTCTGTGGGCACCATGCACACATATGGTACACAGATATGCATGCAGGCAAAACACCCAAACACATACATGCATACAAACATACATACATACAAACATACATACATACATACATACATGCCAAGAATTGAAAAAAAAATGCCAGGCACTGGTGGCATACACCTTTAATTCCAGCACTTGAAAGACAGAGGCAGGTGGATCTCTGAGTTCAAGGCCAGCCTGATCTGCAAAGTGAGTTCCAGGAGAGCCAGGGCTATGCAGACAAACCCTGCCTTGAAAAAAAAAAATCGTATTCTGTGCCTTAAATTATGTGTTCAAGTATCAGTAGTTTGGATAGTCTTCATTTACTTTTAATTAAAAAGCACATAAACATTTCTGTCTACATGGTGAAATTTGTGAATCAGATATGCTGTATTGGTGACTACAGATATTCTAATGTAATGATATCAGTGGCTTTGAATCACTTGTCCATCTATTATCTGACATTTTTTATTTCATGACTAAAATTGATACTATGCTCTCAAAATGACTATTGTCACTTAAAATGATACAGAGTCACTCCAAGGACCAGAAACTAGAGCATTTTTGCCATTGCATGAGTTTCTTACCACCCAATAGAAACATGGCTTCAGTTAACCATACCCCACAGCTTCTGAATCTCTCCCCTTGATTGACAGTTGATTTTGCAACATTTCATTCTTCTATTTACCATTTTATCTTTTATCATCTAGTTTTCTCCTATAAGACAATAACTAAGTCCAATTAAAATTTAAAATTACAAAGCCAGATGTAAAAACAATCACCTGTAATATCAGCGCTCAGGAGGTAGGAGCAGCGAGATCCAGGTTATCCTCAGCTAGTCAGTTGGAATTTCAGGCCAGGCTGAGCTATCTGAAACTCTCTCAAAAAAAAAAAAAAGGTAGGATTACAGAATAATTTAGAAACAAATAACTTGGTGTTTCATTTATTTTCCATTTTCTTGAAAAATATCTTCAAAAGAGAGTGAGGGACTGAGAGATTTTATCCACGTCCTATGCTCGTATTTGATTTAATGGACTGCAAGTGAAATATTTTAGGCAGAAAAAAAATTGCTGTCTTTGAGAAAATTAGCCTTCATTATACTTCCCATATTACTTTTTGCATTGGCAGTGACCACTATTACTTTCTCTAAGTAATTTACTAATATTTGGATGAGTTTCACACATGCAGAACCCTTTTAAAATACAGTTGTAGATGTAACATGCCACAACCAAATTTACTGCTTTACAGCTTTTAATGGGAAAATGTGCCTGAGCCCAGCTCCAGCAAGGGTTCAGGTGTGGAGTCGTCGAGGGGAAGGAGGAGACCGACATAGTCTAAGGGTGAACTGGGATGGCTGTTGCTTTATTGAAAAAAAGCCTGCACCTTTTATACTCTATAATACTGCGAGAGTTTAGTCACAGGATTAAAAGCAGGCTCAGTGATTTAGGGAGGAAAGCGGCCATCAGCTTTATCTAACCATTTTTCCCGAGACAAAAGCATTAAGTTCAGCAAGTATCTAAATGCCTATTGCTCTCTAAGGTTCAGTAACTCCACCAAGCACCCTCTTACATCAATGGAAGGCCCACAGTTCCCCTGCCAGAGATAAGGAGAATGAATTCTTTTAGTAAGCAGCAACTTTCCTTAAGCCCCTGAGGAAATGGAGGCCCTTGTCTAAACGCCTAACCTTGGAAAAAGGACTTCCTCTGGGGACCAGACACTCCACTACAATTTTTTTTTAATTTATTTGTTTTTATTCATTTTACATACCAACCACAGTTCCTCTCCCTCCCTCCCCTCCTTCCCCTCTCCCCTCCCCCCCACCTCCCCTAACCCTCCAGCATCCACTCCTCAGAAAGGGAAAGGCCTCTCCCACAGGGAGTCAACAAGGCCTGGACCATTCAGTTGAGGCAAGACCAACACCCCCTTTCACACACCCCCACACCCCCACCTCCGCTCAGGGCCGAGCTAAGCCTCCTACAACATGGAATGGGCTTAAAAAAGCCAGCTCGTGCACCAGGGATAGATCCTGGTCCCATTGCCAGGGGTCCCACAAACAGATCAAGCTACAAAACTGCCATCCATATGCAGAGGTCCTAGTTCAGTCCCCTGCAGGCTCCCCAGCTGTTGGTCTAGGGGAGGGGAGGGAGGATGAGAATATGAGAGAATGGGATGGTGGAGTTGGGGGAGGGATGGAGTGGGAGAGCAATGAAAGAGATATCTCCATAGAGGGAAACGTCCTGGGGCTAGGGAGAGACCTGATGCTAGGGAAATTCCTAGGAATCCACAAGGATAACTCCCAGCTAAGAGCCCTAGTAATAGTGGAGAAGGGGCCTGAACTGGTCTTCCCCTGCAATCAGATTAGTGAATACCTAACTGTCTTCATAGAGCCTTCATCCAGTAACTGATGGAAGCAGATGCAGAGATCCACATCCACACACCAGGCTGAGGTGTGGGAGTCCAGTTGAAGTGAGGAAAGAGGGATTATAGGAGCAAGGGGGGTCAAGATCACGACAGGGAAACCCACAAAGACACAGAGATGATCCGAACTTGTGGGAGCACAAGGACATCAGACTCCACTACAACCTAAGAGCAATTTTCATTCCTCAAGAGCCATGATGCAGTGTTTGCACTGAGCTGTTCCCTAATTGCATTCCTTTTTGTGTTAGTCTGACTATATGGGCTCTTCCCCTCAGATGCTCCCAAAAGGGAAGGTCCTGATATCTTACTTTTTCCTTTATACAGTACCATTCTGATTTCTCTGTACGTACTACGGAACTCTGGCCCTTAATGGCCTCAGGCTCGGGATCTGGACTGTATGCTTTTCATCCTTGGAGTCAGGTGTGCCAAGTTAGTAAATCTCTAACTTTTCTGTTCTTGGTCTAATCAGGGGGTCAAAATGGGGTCCATGCAGAGTCACAACACTATATGGTCCCTCGGTTGTGGGGATTTTTTTCCAAAGAATTATTTTGTTTAAAGAAGCTGCCATTTTATACGTGTATTTCATCCTTCAAAGCCCACACAAAATTTTCCAAAGGAAAAGGCAAAAGGAAATTCCCATAACACATAGTGAGAATTATTAAAAATGGAAATAAGCCAGGCGGTGGTGGCGCACGCCTTTAATCCCAGCACTCGGGAGGCAGAGGCAGGCGGATCTCTGTGAGTTCGAGGCCAGCCTGGTCTCCCAAGCGAGTTCCAGGAAAGGCGCAAAGCTACACAGAGAAACCCTGTCTCGAAAAACCAAAAAAAAAAAAAAAAAAAAAAAAAAAAAAGGTGCTGGAGAATTGTGATCACAATGTCAAAATGCTGGAACTTTGTCAAGCAGCAGTGATTGTCATGTGGTCCATGCCAAAAAATTTAACCAAATAAAAACAATTAATAGGCCAGCCATGGCTACATAGTGAGACACTAACTCATACAACAAAAATTATATGTAAATGGTATAAAAATACACTGGATTTTGACTGAATAATTGTCTTGCCTCCTTTCAGAAATCTAAATTTCCATAATTGCTGATTCCAACATTGGAACTTCTCTTTGTTAAAGCAAAAACAAACAAAAAAATCATCTATTCAGTGATGTGACCATAAAATATAATAAGATTTATTTTGAAATAAATTAATTTTTAATTATCTTTTTTCTGTTTAAAAAAAAAGTTTGTAAGATCCTAATCACAAATTGGAGTTGGAATCTGTAATGGTTCCCATCAATGATACAGTAAAATTTTCCAAAACTTAGTAAGTTACAAAGCACCGTGCAAAACAAAGAAGAGCCCCGGGAAATCTCAGAGCACAAGAAATGCATAAAGTGGAATGCATGCGTGCAGTTATCATGGAGGTGAAGAACTGAACAGAGTTTCATTTACCTCAGCACACTGTCCATTTCCCAACTCAAATGTGTCATGCAATAAAAGATGCTGTTGATTATGTAGTTACATTTCTTCTCTTGACCTGTGGTTTCCATATTTTTGCAATAAGTGTCTTTAATAGCCAGAAAAATGCTTCAAAATATGAAATATGACTGAGAAAGTATTTGTAAAAGGTCTTATAGCATCCTAATTTATTAATATTTGGAGCAATACTGGTATACATATTAGTTCACATAAATTATGCAAATATTGACATTTTAATAACAGTCAACTGTATATGGAAAATGAAACTTACAATTAGCCTCAGTGGAATCAGGGGATTATCATTAGTCCTGCTTAATAAATACTCTGTTCTAATGTCCTGCTTAGAATTTTGAAATGCCACTGGCTATCATTATAAACATGTTATTTACCGAAATGACCATATTTCACCTTCCCTGCCCATTGCTTTTCTCTGTTCTTAATTTAAGTTCCAAGAAAATTTTTTTAAAAATAGCAAAGAAGTACAATTAAATAATGAGCTCGTAGCCTTGTTTCTCAGCAGACATAAGACAGAAATAATCAAAGGAAGTTGATTATTATCTGATAAGAATAAACACAAATCTGTCTCTTTTTTTTAAGATCGGGTGTTAAGTACACTGTGAAGTAGAATTTACCTTGTCTTAGTCACTGTTATATTGCTGTGAAAAGATACCATGACCAAGAAATCATAATTATAAAAGAATGATTTAATTGGAAGCTTGTCTACATTTTCAGAGGCTTAGTCCATTATCAACACAGTGGGGAGCATGTCCCAGGAGCCATAGCTAAGAACTATATCCTGATCTTTAGGCAGAGAGACACTGGATCTGGTATAGGATTTTAAATACATAAGCCCACCCCAAGAGATACACTTCCTCCAACAAGTCCACACCTCCTAATCCTTTTCAAATAGTGCCACTCCATGATCTAAGCATTCAGATATATGAGCTTATGGGGGCCATTCTTATTCAAACTACCACAGATCTGCTATGTGTGAGTGAAAAGATAAGATATAATTCACAGGTACACACATGCACACAAGCATACACACACATATTCACATGGACGGACGCTTTAAAAAACAAATAATTCTATCCTTAGATAGTACTATAAATTGATTATTTTATTGAATAAAATGGCTATATTGAAAATTATTGTGGATACTTGTGCCTAGAAGCACATTTTGTCTTTGTTTTCAACCATTTCTCTAAGTACATTTTAAGAGTTTAAAAAAACAAATCAGTGTTTTTAAATTGGCAGTTTATGATATTACATAACACAGATGGTCCCAACATACTTATGATAACTGTTTTGGACTTGTTGTAGGAATCCGACTCATTTTAGGATTGTAATCTTTGCTCATCTACATACAATACTCTCTTTTGACACTAGGTGGCAGAAGTGAGCAACAACTCCCAATAAGAGCTTACTCAAAGGTAAACAGCCAACCAGTGCTGGACCACAGCAACATTCAGTAGGCATACAAAGGCATTTTTGTGGTATTTTCACCTTGATGATGAGTTTTTTGGCATGTGTTCCCATTGGAAATCAAGTGGCAGTTATACATTATTTTTCCTTATTTGATGATGCTGAGAATGAAGGCAGAGCCTTGGATGAGCTAGCCTCTCTTTCACCGAGCACATGTCCAGCCTGTACTTGCAGTCACCTCTGGATTTACAGTGGTACAAATGCATCATATTGTCTCCATGCCATTTCTTGAGATTAATCTGAAAATTTTATTAGAGAAAGGACTATGCTAAATGAAGCTATTTTACTCTCGAATTGTCTTTAAACTAATAGGGAGAATGCTTTGAGTAGATAATCTGAGATGCCACAATAATATGCAAAATTTTCCAATGAATCTTTAACTTAATTAACAAATAAAAATGCTCCCTTCAGTGGCAACCTTAAGGTGTAATTGCAAGGTCAAAATAAAATTGACCATCTTCTTTTCCTTCGCTTTTTTTTTTTTTTCAATTTTTGAGACAGAGTCTCTCTATGTATTCCTGACTGTCCTAGAATTCACTATGTAGAACAGGCTGGTCTCAACCTCACAGAGATCCTCCTGCCTCAGCTTCCAGAGTTCTGGGATTAAAGGTGTGTGCCACCATGCCTGGTTATTGATGATTTTCTTTCATTCAGTGAATTGCAACAATTTCCAGAGATGCTATTGTATAAAATCATAAAGTTTAGAATGAGAAATATTTGTGTTAGCCATAACCTTTTTCACATAGTTATTGTGAGAAGAATAAATGTTATAAAAGAAACTTTATAGCATAGCATTTAAAAACTTAACTTTGAGGGCTGGAGAGATGACAGACACACTGGATAGAAGCACTGACTGCTTTTCCCAGAGGACTCAGGTTCGATTTCCAGTACCCACAAGATGGCTCACAGTTGTCTGTAACTCCAGTCCCAGGGGATTCAATGCTCCCTTCTGTTGTTGGCTTTTTATTTTACTCTTTGCTCTTCGGGGGCCCACCACCCAGCTCCCAAATAAATACACAGAGACTTATTCTTACTTATGAATTCCCAGCCTTAGCTTGGCTTGTTGCTAGCCAGCTTTTCTTAAGTTATCCTGTCTACCTTTTGCTTCTGGGCTTTTATCTTTCTCTAGTTTATATTTATTTTTTTACTTCTTACTCTGTGACTTGCAGTGTAGCTGGGTGGCTGGCCCCTGACATCTTCCTCTCCTTTTCCTTCTTTTTCTCCCCTTTTACATTCTTCTCTTTCTATTTGTTCTCTCTGCCTGCCAGCCCCAACTATTTCTCCATCCTGCCTAGCTATTAGACATGCAGCTCTTTATTAGATCAATCAGGTGTTTTAGACAGACAAAGTAACACAGCTTCACAGAGTTAAACAAATGCAATATAAAAGAATGCAACATTTCTTTGCATCATTAAACAAATGTTCCAAAGCATAAAAAGATGTACTACATCTTCAACTAATATTCCACAACATCCTTCTTGCCTACAAGAACATCAGGCATGCACATGTTGCACAGACATATTTGCAGAGGAAAAAATGTATATACTCACTCATGTATATAAGTATATACATAAAATAATTTTTAAAATATTTATCTTAACTTTGGGGGATGATGAGATAATGCTTCAGATCAAGGGACTTGCCACAAGCCTGACAACCTGACCTTGGTCTCCAGAACCCACATGGTAGAAAAAGAGAACCTGCTTCCAAAAGTTATCTTGGATCTTTACAACATTGGCACTGTTGCACTTTTTATGCCCATGCCTATGCAAAATAAATCAACAAATGTAATTTTCTTTATTTTTCAATTAAGTTTTGAAGCAAGAAAGTTGATAATTGCTGCCTCCTACTTAAAGATGTTTATGTTTGTGTAACATAAGCTAATAACATCTACATATTAATTACTTTCTCTTTGCTGCGACAAAATCCCTGATAAACATAACTTCATGAAGGAAGGGCTTATTTGACACATGCTTTGAGGGCATAGAGACCACTACAGCAGGAAGGCATGGCAACAGGGGCATGAGCCAGCTAGCCACATTGCATCTTCAATCAGAAGCCGAAGACACGAATGTTGGTGTGCAACTCACTTTCTCCTTTGTTCCTTTTTATTTAGTCCAGGCCAAGCCTGTGGGATGATGCTGTTCACACCAAGGGTGAGTCTACCTCCTTTAATTAAGCCTCTCTGTAAATGTCCTCACAGACAAGTCCAAAGGTATGTCACCAAGGAGATTCCAGTTGACCATGAAGATTCATCATTGTACTACTACCTAGGATTTTGATAAAGATCAGTTAAGCTAATGTACAAGAAAATTAAATTGCTTGGCATCAAGTCACTGTTGGAAAATTTTTACCCAGATTTGTATTAGCATAATTATTATGTTTGTCAGTAAGTATAATTACCATTGCACTTGACTAATAAAGTGTTAATGTCTGACTCCAATAAATTAATACATGATAAAATTGATTTATAACAAATTAAATTTGGCTTAGTGTAAGGTTTGATAATGTCAGGATCAAATGTGATATTTTTACTAACTTACATTTGTTTACTTATTTACTGTGTATATATGCTATCTGTGAGGATGCACATACCACAGCATGCAATGTGGCAGTCAGAGGACAACTTTGGTTCTCTCCTTTCATCTCTGTGAGTTCCAGGAGTTGAACTCTGACCACCAAGCTTGTACAAGTGTCTTCACCTGTTGAGCTATCTCACAGGCCAAACTCTGCTATTTTTAAATTTTCACTAAACCATGCAGATGTAAGGTGTCCTCATTAGGGTTTCTATTGCTGTGAAGAGATACATGAGCACAGCAGTTCTTATAAAGGAAAACATTTCATTGGGGCTGGTTTACAGTTTAGAGGTTTAGTCCATTATTGACATGGCGGGAAACATGGCAGAGTGTAGGCAGACATGGCGCTGGAGAAGGAGCTGAGAGTTCTATATCTGGATAGGCAGGCAGCAGGAAGAGAACTGGCTTGAGCTTCTGAGACCTCAAAGCCCACCCCCACAGTCACACACTTCCTCCAACAAGACCACATCTACTCTAACAAAGCCATATCTCCAATAATGCCACTCCCTATGGACCTATGGGAACCATTTTTATTCAAACCACTACACAGGGTTTTGTCAAAAATGTAGACTTCTATTTGATATTACTAATAGTTATAGATCTTTATTTCACTGAAAAAAATCACACTTTATAGGGCTGAAGAGATGACTCAGTTATTAAGAATACTTGTTGCTCTAGCAGAGAATTCAAGTTCAGCTCACAGTCCTCACACAATGGCTCATAACCATCTGTGACTCTAGTTCCAGGGAATCCAACACCCTCTTCTAACCTCCGTGGGCACCAGACACACATATGGTACATCTACATGCATGCACACAAAATACTATGAACATAATAAATAATAAAACTTTTCAAATTAGGGAAAAATTCACATAAAAAACATAAAACATTGAAGTTTATCCAATCATCCTAGAGGAATGAGAAAGTGTAAGTCTAGGTGATCTTCCATTTTTAAAATTTTTTTTGTATTTATTTATTTTTATGTTATATGTTTTGGTGTTTTACCTGTGTATGTCTGTGTGTACCATGACATGTCTAGTGCCTACAGAAGCCAGAAAAGGGCATTGGATCCCCTGGAACTGAAGTTACAGATAGCTGTTATCTGCTGTGCGAGGGCTCTTTTTTTTCCCCTATATTTCTGATTGATTGATTGATTGATTGATTGATT
>CABHPP010001120.1:47633-86548 GCA_902168425.1 Peromyscus attwateri | reverse complement strand
CCCTCCCTCCCTCCCCCCTCCCTCCCTCCCTCCCTCCCTCCCTCCCTCCTTCCCTCCTTCCTTCCTTCCTTCCTTCCTTCCTTTTTTCTTCCTTCCTTCTGTCCATCTTTCTTTCTTTCTTTCTTTCTTTCTTTCTTTCTTTCTTTCTTTCTTTCTTTCTTTCTTTCTTTTCTGTCTTTCTTTCTTTTCTGTCTTTCTGTCTTTCTGTCTTTCTGTCTTTCTTTCTTTCTTTCTCTCTCTCTCTCTCTCTCTTTCTTTCTTTCTTTCTTTTACATCCCTATTTCAGTTTACCCTCCCTCCTCTCCTCCCAGTCTGTCCTGCCCATCTCCTCTCTGCCACTAGCACCCCTAACATTCACTCCTCCTCCTTTCTCTTCAGAAAAGGGCAGGTCTCCCATGGATATCAACCAAAGTGGCATATCAAGTTGCAGTAAGGCCAGGCACCTCCCCTCCCATTAGGCAACCTGGTAGGGAGGAAAGGGTCTCAAAACAGCCACAAAGAGTCAGAGACAGTCCCTGCTCCCACAAGAAGACCAAGATACACGATTCTCATGTATATGCAGAGGGCCCAGATCAGTCCCATGAGAGCTCCTTGGTTGTTCAGACTTGGTGAGCTCCTATGAGCTAAGGTTAGTAGATTCTGTGAGTTTTTTGTGGTGCTCTTGACCACTCGGGCTCCTACAATCCTTCCTGCCCCTCTTCCACAGAATTCACCAAGCTCTGTATGTTATCATTTCTTATGAGCGATTCTTAACATTGAAATTTTATTTTAAATTGTATTTATTGGTTATGAGCCCTTCTGTTATTCTATTATACAAAAAGAAAGATTTGGACATTTTACTGTAATTTAAAATTATTTAGCTGGGCACCTAGTATAATTTGGATTTTTAAAGCATCCCCCAGCATTGAATAATTTAGTGATGGTGGAGAATATTAGTTGATGACTAAATATATAATGTATAAAGTCATGGAAAATCCTATTTCCAACAGCTCAAAAAATTAACTCTTTAAAAACAAACCTAATTAAGCAAGTTAAAGATTTCTATAGCGAAACCTTTAGGACACCATAAAAGAGAAAGAAATTAAAGATGTTAGATGACGAAAACCTTGTCCCGCACTTGGCCTGGCAGAATTAATATTGCAAGAGTGGCCTAATTACTAAATGTAATCTCCAGAGTCAATGTAACATACATCAAAATTCAAATGTCATTGCTCACAGAAGTGGGGAAAAAAATCAAAAGATGAATCTGGAAACACAAAAGACTGAAGAGCAGTTACAATCCTAAAAGGAAAGGATATTGGTGGAACTAATCACCATGACTTCATCTTGAGCGAGGCCATCATTACATATCAGATGGTGACTATTATTAATAATGTATATGTAGATGTACTCATATGCTTATCCTACTCTGGTCTATAGTCCACGTTAGCCTGTGGTGATGTATTGTGTCCCCCAATATACTGTGTCTCCCAATAAAATTTGCCTGAGGATCGGAGGAAAAACCCAGGCACTATATAGAAGTCAGGCAATGGTAGCACAAAGCCTTTAATCCTATCACTTGGCAGACAGAGATCTGTCTGGATTTCTGTGAGTTCAAGGCCACACTGGGAACAGAGCCAGGCGTGGTGGCACACACCTCAAATTCCAACACTAGTTAACCATGGAGGTTTGGAGGTCTGTACAGATAGACAGGAAGTGACAGAGCTGGGCAGGAAGACAAAGTGATGTAACTGGACAGACAGAGCAAATCAGATGGCAGAACAGCAAGGCATATAGGTGTGGGTAGACAGGAAGCAGCTCACTTTTCAAAGCTGCAGAGTTGGTGAGCTGAGGTTGGCTGTGGCTTTCCCTATTTCCCTGATCTCTCAGGTTTTCACCCCTATATCTGACTCTCTGTTTTTTATTTAATAAGACCGTTTAGAAATTCGTCTACATTAGCCTTCTAGCAGTCATAGTCTTCTGAGATTCATGGAAATCACACTTGCACTACCGTCACTTAGACACAATTGAGGCAGATTTCCTTGGGCTGCTCAGATTGGATTTCTGATGAAACAAAGCATGGTAGCTGTACTGCAATGATGATGGTACCCATGGCAACTGTGGCTGCCATGGTTGCAGCAGTTAATCCCAGGGTGGGAGGGGCGGGGCTTTTGCCGGGAGTCTTTTCGTGGCAGAAGGTCACTGCTGGTGCTACTTCTGTAGATAATTCAGCCTTTAAGGCTGATCCACAGGTTGCCTAAGAGAGGGAGCACTAAGAGTAGCAGCAGTGGTGGCTACAGTAGCAGAAAGGGGCTCTGTTTGTGGGAGAACTTTGCTGGTATGTAAGTGTCGGCTAGCCCACTAGTCATGGAATCAGAGGGAACATCTCACTCCAGTGGTGGCAAAGCTTTGGTTCTTCCGACGCCCTAACTAGATTCTTCCATTCATGCAGACACAGCTTCCAATCTGCCATTTTGCACGGAAACTGCATATTCTTCACATTGTTTTTTTTTCTTCTTCATTATCTTGGTGTCTATCACTAGAATGTAATTTGCCTGGTTTATATGATATAATCGCAAATCATAATTTAAAAGTTTTGTTATTTTATATATTTTCTGAAATATAGTGTTTTTGTTTCATCTTGCAACTAAACTTCAGAAACCTTAATGCTGGTGTGAAAGTTATCAAAAAACAAGTTCTTAAAATCCATAAAAATTATAGACATATCACATCAACAAATTCCTTGGATTGTCATTAACCCATGAACAATCTCTGTTTTGATCAAGAAGTAAAGCTGACTGCTTGAAAAATTACAATGAACCTGTCTATTTTCATCTTCTGGTTTGAGATAAAAGTGGGAAAGGTGTTAAATCAAAGTAAATAGAATGCTTACTTTGCTTTCAACATTAATAAACAAATGTTTTATTCACAGCTGAAAAGTGTTCTGAAATATACCTTCTTTTGTTTTTTTTTCATGAGCTCATGATACTTCTCTTCCTAAAATCTTCTTGTATTTTCTTAATCTTAAAAAAAAAAAATAAACACACTAAGGACTTGAGAGATGGCTCAGACATTGAAAGCACCTCTTACAGAAGACCTGGAGTTCAGTTCCCAGCACTTACATGGGAGCTCACAACCATCCAGAAATCTAATTCTGGGGAATCTGATGCCCTCTTCTGGCCTCCTCGGGTTCCAGACATGCACATGGTGCACATACATACATGTAGGCAAACATTTGCATTATGTAAAAGTAAATTAATTAAAAATGCATAGCTAAGGAAACAGTTTCAAACTTCGAATGACAATTTTATTCTTACTATTTGTATTTTGTGTGTAGGTGTGTATGTGAATGTGTGTAAGTGGTGTGTGTGTGTGTGTGTGTGTGTGTGTGTGTGTGTGTGTGTGGTGTATGTGCACATATACGCAGAGGTGCATGCAGCCTTGCATGCATCTGGAGGTCTGGAAAGGATATTAGGTGTCCTATTCTTTTACTCTCTGCATTATTCCTGTGAAGGGTCTTTCACTGAACCTGAAGCCATGCTGGTACTCTGCCATCCCCAGAGATTCATCTTTCTATACTTACCTCAATGCTAGGGTTACACATGCATAAGGCTATGCCCAACTTTTTCTGTGGGTACTTGGGTTTTGAACTCTACTCCTCATAGTTTTGCAGCATGATGACTTAGCTGACCTTGCCTCTGTCTTCTTCAGTTCTTGTTTTCTTTGGTATGCTTTTGGATGAAGTCATAGATTATGTTTAGTCCTGATTATAATGTTTAATGTTGAAATTTTTCTCCATTTTCTGCTAATATACAGTTACGTTAATTTCAAATGTTGGTCATAATTAAAAGGATTTCTGAGGACCTAGTGTGGCCAAAGTACTTGTTATAGACAGGGTATTTGCTGTTGGATTTCCCATTCTAAATCTCAGTGACTATCATACCAAAGGGAAGGACAAGATAAGAGATAAAAGATGAGGGGAAGGGATGTGAAATGCTATTTTCTGGACATGGCACAGCCATTGCAAGAGTGATCTCCTAGCAGCCTCTCTGGGCTTCCACAAAGTCATGCTTCTCAACAGTAAGTCATGTATTCCTTTTTTTCTTTATTAAGAAATTTTTTATTCTTTTTACATACCAACCACAGATCCCCTTCTCATCCCTCCTCCTGACGCCCCCATCTTTCTCCCAACCCACCCTCCATTCCCTCCTCTGAAAAGGTAAGGCTTCCCATGAGGAGTCAGCAAAGTCATGTGTTCTTGAAGGGCTCACATGCTCCCCTGTCCCTGCTGAACCAGTGAACACTGATGGATTTTGAAGGAGAAGGACTCATTGTTTTCCATTGTACACCCATTGATAAATCCACCTGTATTCATTGAATTGTTTCAAACCCATGGCCACACAGACAGCTTTGGTTCTATCAGTTGGTCATAAAACAAACCAAAAATACATATACATGGGAAAGGGACTTGGAGGTAGTTGGGGTATTGACAGGGTTAGGAGGAAGACAAAAGAGGGTGGACATGAGAGCACTCAATGCATTTTCTTTCTTTTATTAACCATTGATTCTTTTTCATACAATATAATCTGACTACAACTTCCCCTCTCTTTACTTCTCCCAATTCCTTCCTACCTCCTTTCCCATCTGGATCTAATTCCTTTCTGTCTCTCATTAGAAAAGAACAGGCTCCCAAGAGATAACAACAAAATATAACAAAATAAAATATAATAAGATACAATGAAAACCATCCATCATATCAAAGTTGGACAAGCCAGGCCAATGGAAAAAAGGAGCCCAAGAGAAGGCACAAGAATCAAAGACCCCCCCCTCATTTATACATTCAGAAAGCTATAGTATATATGCAGAGAACCTGGTGCAGACATGAGAGCACTCAGAATGCATTATATACATGCAGGAGATTGTCAGAGAACAAATTAATGAAAACTGATTCAAATTCTAGATAAATGCAAACAAACATTCTTCTTACTTATCACCATCACATATCACTCAATGACTGTGTGTAAGTACCATGCCATTATTACAGGTGTTCCGCCTATGTGAAAGGCCTACATCAGGACAACATAGGAGACAGCATTATGGTATTTCCTATCTTCCCATGAAGTTGTGGTATCAACATTTTCTCTTGCCAACTCTCCCTTCTCTAGGGATGAAAGAACTAATCACTATAATTTTTTATTCTGTATTCTGGGTCAAGGATGAGCACATGACTCAAACCTAGTCAAATAGAATAAAGACAGGCAAAGTTTCTGTCTTAAAAGTGGAAGGTGGTCAAGCCAGGCAGTCAGGTCAGTCTGAGACGTTTTCTGGAAGAACTGGAAAGTGATTGATGTCTTTTCACACTTTCACTTGCTGGAAAAGGTTGAGAGCTGCTATAGAGGACGAACCCAGAACAGAATTAAGTGCCGCTGACAGATCTTGACTTTACCAGCCTTGTATCTGATCAGGCTCGAAGAAATGTTTTCCTTTTAACTTTTAACTTACTCAAGCCATAATAAGATTCTCTCTAAATTTAAGGCAGTGAAAATTTTACTGAGAACTACCTAGGAAAAAAATGAATAGTAACTAATTTATGTTGAGTCATGACTAAAGGATTCGGAAATATCTAGGAAATGTTTAGAGGTGTTACAATCATTTCCCACTTTGATGGATTGCTGGAAGTAAATGGCTCAACCTTGAAGGATGATGAACAGCTGTCAAGACAATCACTGGAGGTTTCAGCACTGCAAAGCTAGGAGAAGATCATAATAGCAATCCTTCACTTCTGGAGAGATTTAGAGTCAGAAAGAGTCTCATTTACAGTGACCATTTGGAGGCAAAACTCAGATGTAACATAACAGTTACTTGGCTTTTAACTGTTAATAAGGACATTGTAACAGATGCATAACAATGTCCAGTGGGCTAGTTATAATGAAGAGGAACCAGAATTGTTCTGTATGCCTCAAACAGGACAACTGGGACCAATGTGTATGAACAATAGGAAAAAAAACACTGCTGTTCCAAATTAGGAGGATTTTCTTAAACCAAACTTTCTGGAGTAAAGGCACTGTGTAGAGAAATATCTCCAGGGCACATCCTCTGTACACCATTAGGTGTGAAGGCTGGCAGCTGGCTAAACTCATGAAGGTGGGGCTGAGATGAATATCTTTCCTCCCCTTGTCTGTTGTGGATGCCAAGTTCTGTGAAATTGGTAATTGAATTTGCATTGGCAGTTATCTACCTAGAATTTGAAATTTCTCATCCTTCCAGGAAAAACATTCCAGACAAAACTTTATTTTGCATATATATATATACATACATATATATATATGAATATATGTACAGTAAAATATACTAAACATGGAGAAATCATGTAGCTTTTTAGTGCATACTGAAATATAATGACTAGTAAAATGTAAAACAAACAACAGCCTTAAACATCTCCAGCTGGAGTTTTACGAGAGTAAGAACTTGGCAATCTCCCATGGGTCAATAGAAATTGTCAAAAATATAAGATTTGGGTAATTAAGTGATTTGGATAGTTAGATCAATAAAATTAATTATGTAATTAACATATCCCTATGTTTTACCATGCTGATGATTGTTGTTCAATTACTATGTAACTTTTAACGTGTGAACCTCTAATGTATAATTAAAATTCTTCATTTAGTTATTAAAAGTTAAGGACATGCTTTTTGAAGTGTATAGTATAAATGTGAGAGTATTGACTTAAATGTATACTTCGTAGAGAAGGAAGACAGGAGGCAACATCTTCTCTCAGTTCAGAGAACAGGCTGGAGTAAGTTGGCTATTGGTTGAGGGTCACTTTTGACAGATTACATTGAATGGCTGCTGTTGAATCCAGTCTCAGTCTCTTCAGCTGTGAAATGGAGAGAATGTGCTCCACAAATATCTGAATTTCACTTTCTGACTCACTTCAGGGGAATACTGTAGAGGTCTTAGGGTGCCCATTCCTCCAACCTGTTGTCTCTTTGAGTCCTCATATGTTAACACCCAACACTTTCTTATCTCTAGTCATATATACAGCGTATCACTTCCAACGGCTCTTTTACCAGAATTGTTTTAATTATGACTTAACTGCTCTTCGCTGTTCTGATTTGAGTCTCTCATGTCTGTCCTAATCCTTCTGACAGAGTCATTTACACTATGCACAGCACACAATGGAGGAGTCAATGTTCCTTTGCAAAAGGTAAGATAAAGGACTTAGTAAAAATTCAGCAAATGGGAAAAGCATTCCATTCTTATAATAAACTGCTCTGGAAGGAAATTATCTCTCATTTGTTCACATAGAATCTTGTCACAGGTATCTTGAAAGTATATATAGCAACAGCTAGAGATTCACTCCAAATAACATTTATGAAATTTTTTTTATCAGACTTGCTGTCTTGCTAGTTTGTGGTAGAATAACATATGATAGAATTTGAGATTTTTCTTAAGGGACAGTGAAATCCATGAAACATTAGAAGCCTGCACATGACAATATCAGACTTGGTAACTGAGATGACAACTGTAGTTTTTGGACAGTGCTACATCTACCTGGGTCTAAAGTGTTTATGCACAGAGCAGCTTGAGACTATTGCAGTTTTCCATGCAAGGAATTAGGATGGCTCAGGTCAGAGAGTATAGACGGGGTGGAGTGGGGTGGAGAACCAAACACAAGGACAGATTGAAGGTATTTGTGGTGGGATAACAAATACAGTTTGGCAACTTATGATGGATAAAGAGGCATAGAAGTATATTATTATTCTCATTGTTAATAAAAGTTCTAAGAGCGTAGACTTCTTACAATTACTGAATATATATATATATATACATATATATTTCTGCCAGGAAAGAGGTTATCAGGGCAATATTGATAAACATGTTTTAATAGAGACTCCAGAAAATATAAGTAGAATCAGCAGCTAGGATTCAAGTAAGATTAAAAAATTTATTTTTAATAACAGCTTATAGAGAGAGGTATAATTGATGATCTGAAAAACAGCCTGTCTCTGGTCACAGTTTTGATGAGTTTGGACATGTGCTTATTTTCTTGAGGTCATCACCACTGTCTCAAAGTTCTATAGTTTTGCTCAAGAGAATGCCTGCTTTTTGAAATCTGAAGAGTACAAAACCATTATTAAATGCAGCTGTGGCATTTATACAACAGGTCTCTGCAAGGTATTCATCTTGCATAACCGAAATGTTACATTCCCAGAGTAGTAAATGTACTTTTCTCTTTACCCCAGATCCTGGCAACTACAGCTGTCTACTTGGGGGCCATTTTTACATCACCCAAGTTCAGCACATAAAAGAATCTTTAAATGGAATGGGTATGGCATATACTTAAATATAAAGACACTTTGTTTTCTGAGTGCAAGGAATGGATTATCCAGTAAATAGTTGTTTCTGAAATAAACCACTGGGCTTCTCTCTTTCTTTCATTTTCCCTAGGAAAATGAGGCTGGGCTCAGATCGAGAGATGGACCCATGACTTGTACAGTTAGATGATTGGCATATCTAGCATGAGAAACTCTGAGCTCAAGGAGGTCACTGACATTCCAAAGACCAACAGTGCTTCACCAAGAAAATACAGCTGGGGACCAAGGAAAGAGAAAGGCAATGATGTAAAAATGTTTTGCATGAGACTGTGGCCAGTTGGGCGGGTAGCCAAGCTTAGAACAATGATAAGCACAAACCATGAAGGAATGTGATAGGGATGGGAGTCAAGTTCACTGTGGAGGAGGATGGGAGAGGAACTACTGTGCATGGGATCCGCTGCTCTGTGACAGGTGGTAGGCAAGATGTTTGCATTCGCTGTCGAGTTTAGTCCTTGTTATATTCTTGGGCTAGGTTTCATTTCTATTTTGATATTCCCGATAAGGAAACAGATTCAGGCTAGTTTCATCACTTGCTTATGTTCACACGTTACTGAGTGGCAGAGGCTGGACTGGTTCCCAGGTTTGTCTAATTCTAAAGTGTCATTTTTTTTTAAGAAGCATTATCTTGCAGTTGCCAACTAAAAATTCTCTGGGAGACAGACAGGTAACTCAAATGAGCAAACCTGGGTGGAGTATAAGGCACCGGGGGTGGGGGTCACTGCAAACTGCAAAGTGCCTGCTTCATTTACAAAGGGCAGCTGCCCTTCATGCCAGGAAGACACTGGCATGTGTGTGTATGTGTGTGGTGGGGGTGTGTGTGTGTGAGTTCAGTGTTGTCAGAACTTCAAACATCCTAAGACAAACTGAGAATTTGTGTTTCTGTGTGAAATCTCTTAATTTGTACATGCTGCTAATTAATTCAGTCTTTCAGAAAGACTTTGAGTGATCAAACAAAACTCCTCACCAGGCTAAGCCCAGCTGGTGACTGCAGTTCAGTGACAGCATGGTTTACCTGCTGCTTGGGGATCACTTGGTAGTTAGTACATTAAACCCCTGTGACATCATGGCTGGAGACACTGTAAATACAGAGGCATTCAGACAGCTGTAGTCAGGCCCAAACTAGTAACAAATGGAAACAAGGAAACAAGAGAAACAAACCACTCTGCACCTGTCACTGGAGGGAGGCTGGCTAGACCAGGAATGGAGGCAAACAGTATGCCTACACAGCAGTTCATACTTAATGACATTTTTCCTTTCTGTGGCTTCGGGTTCCTGCAGTTGACTCTGGTTTGTGAATACTAAATTGGCCACTCACGTGGATTTTCTACAGCATGTTGTAATGGTGCTCTCATGTTATTAGTTAGTATTGTTAGTATACTTCTGTGCCTCACCTCCAAACAAAACATAGTCCCAGCTATGCAATGCAAATGGAATAGTGTATATACCTCCTATTACTCTGCAGTTTTAGGCATCTAATTGGGGTCTTGCCTTATATCTTCTGTGTGAAAGGGACAGCCCTAAAAATGTCTAAGAATGTTGTCACCTACCATCAAAGACAACAGGAGCTTCACATTAACCGCGTCAGAAGAATTTATACAACAGCAATCTGCAAGCACTAAAGATTCGATTTTTCTTTCAAGTTTTATGGCTGGTTTGTCAGCACAGGACTATCTATAACTTATGAAAACAATTGACTGCTAAATAAGGCATTTAAAATGTACTTACACTATCATTTGGTGAGCCTCTGATAAGCCATGTGTCTCTCAAGTACCTAATTAATAAATATTCATGGATTTGTGCATGTTAGCTCAGCTTATCATTTCCATGTTGGCGATGCTGCAAGAATGATTTTGTGATGAAAGTTAGAGAGGGAATTATAACAAAAAACTGTATGTGGAGCATGGAACTCCTGTTTCTGATACCTACTAATCTTATAATCCATGTCGACACTAGGCACATATGTAGCTCTGAGAATGTATTTATGGAATGTTGTGAAGTTTCTGTTTTAGCATTCCATACAGCCTGTATGTGCGTGTTATAGTGTAACTTTTGTTGTACTCAGTGTGGACAGACAGACATGTGATGGTGATAGGCTGTCTTGCCATATGCTTGGCCTTGAAGGCTAGCAGTTGGATAAGAGCTGAGCTTATTGGTAGAAGTTAATTAGAGATTGGATACTTGTATCTGCTTGTCTCTAATCATAAAAGCAATTTATTTGTTTTATATTGAGAAGAGATACCATCTGTGGTATTATTTCCTTCATTGAATTTAAGATTGATTTTATGCTGTTCAGTTACAAGGATCATAAACTCTCCTGTGACCTTGCACTCTAATCTCATGCAAACCTACTTGGCTAGAGTGTGGGCATTATTGACAATACGTAATTGCTAAGTCATTGAAAATATGCCACCAGGCTTTGCTCCAAAGAAGTGTGTAACACTGCTCTATGGATGACCTTTCCTTGTTCAGTCGCTACTAGAAGACATGAGCTGCCCTGTTCTTCTTCTAGACTCATAGGGAAAGTGCTTCTGATAACATATTTATGGGACTATGGAAAAGCAGATAGATATACAAAGTTTCTGCTGTGGGCCCCTCAGTGCTATGAAGAAATTCAAAGCTGTGTCTGCCAGATTTAATGTTATCTACTGACCACTCCTTACTTCCAAAATACATACTGGTTACAAGTTGACTGTGACAGGCAATTTGTTCAGTTTTAAAAAATGATCCACAATAGTTGTGAGGGCTTTAGTCTCAGAAAGGAAAATATATACTGTGGTGAGATATTTTATTACCATAGCAGAGCTACACACTATTCGTGGGATATAGCCTTGCAACAATGAGTTGAATTGGCCTTGAGGAATCAGACTGCTTCCAAGGAGGTGATAATTCAGTTGGTTCAACAGGCAGAAGAGTTAGAGGAGGTTAAGATTAAGCAAAAAGTTGAAGAGATGGTGCACAAGTTAAAAGCCCTCGTTGCTTTTGCAGAGGACCTGGGTTCAGTTCATAGCACCCACATTGGGTAGATCACAACTACCTGACACTATAGCCTACAGTGTCTTCTGGTCTCTGTGGTCACCAGGCAAGCATGTGATGCACACACACGTATATGTGAAGGCACTCACATATACACATAAAATAAAATCTTTTAAATTGAACATAAATGATGGTATTTTTGCAAAAACCTCCCTATTTATGCACACACACACACACACACACACACACACACACACACACACACACAATCTCAACTTAACCCAAACAGGTTTGAAACAGGCTTTTGACAACAGAGGGGCAAGGTACAGCTCAGTGGTTAAAGTGATTTCTTATCGTGCTCTTTGAGGATCTGGGTTTTAGCCACAGGACTGAACCAAAAAGGGTTTTTTATTATTATCTATATCAGAAATAATGTTCAGAGGTAGTACAAACAAAGGTGCTGCTTTAGGTTATTAAAGACTAGAAGGAAATAAATATGTGAGTGTAGCCCGTGTAGGACATGTTCCCCGGAAAACTCAATGTAGTTGCAAAACGAGGAAGTCATGTAAGCTGATGGCATGCATAAATTAGAAAGTTATTATATACAAAGTAGGCTCTACCTGGGGACATCCGGGATGCAAGGTACACTGGCCCCAGAGTCTTAGGTAGGAAGGAAGATGCTAGGATATTCCCAGCCAACCTATTCTGTCATTGGCTAAAGGGCAGCTTCCAGGCACACTGATTTTCTCATCCCTCTCCTTGCCACAGTAGAGGTCGTTATCTGCTGATAAGTGCTGATAAGAGCTCATTAACAGGACACAAAGGGCTCCTGTTATTCTCATCTGCAGTCCACCTTTGATTTACTTAGAACTACTTAGTCTCAATTTCAAATAATTAATTTTGTAATTTGACTGTTTTCTATTGGAAAAAACCATGAAAAGGTGGCACCTCTTCTTCAGTTTGAGCATAGGATGTGCTAGAACACTCAAGAAGTCTATATGCTTAACTCCTTTGATAATTCTGACAGCCTCCGAATCTCTGATGGTTAGTCATGTAGTCTGCTTACATAAGTTTTCCAAGAGCATCCACGTTATCCTCTATTTCCTATTCAGTAGTCTGATTGGCTGGATATGAGTCTCAACTCAGGCAAGCATTGTGTTAGCTACTGGAATATCAAGATGATCAATATTCCCAGTGATCAAGGTCTATTGGATCGCATGTGGCTGGCTGCAGGAGAACAAACAGAGCCCTGGAATAATGCGTTCTGAGTAAATGAGATTTCAGCCACCAGATGTGGCTTTTTACAAAGGATCATTGTAGTGAATTATGAGGTTTGATCAGGACCACAGCACCACATCATTAAAGAGTTTTAGATCAACCTGGGAAATTGTATTGGGTCTGAATATGATTAATAGAGGGTCACTCTGACTCCCTAAGACCTGCACCTAGGGAGGGTCTTCCAGGTCCTAAGCATATTTGTCTCATCCGTGGTTCATAGAATGTGTGTAGATGCTGTGGATCAATCTCTTGTGACAGTGACTTAGGCAGGAATATAGTAGTCATCTTCATCTGGAATCTATGTCTCATTCTCAATGAAGTCCATGATAGCATTTTACCTCAGTGGCAGTAATTATCTATTGTCTAAAGATTTTCAAGAGACATTTCTTACATGTCCTGCATGTAAGTTGTCTTACATGATAGTTTCTTTAATAAATGCATTTAGGTCATGCTGGAAAAGAATACTGCTGTATCTACTTAGGAAATTTCAGGGTCCTTCAGGTGAAACTTAGCTTCTATTGACTGATCTTGTGTTTTAAAACTGTCTCAGGTTCCTTTCCTTCTCTGCCAAGTTTCCAACTTTATTATAGGAAAATTTCAAGGGCTCTGAGTCCTGCTACTTTTGAATTCAACCATTGGAATCATATCTTGAGCCTACTTTACAGAAAATTTTTCTTCCCTCTGCAGACAATGATGATCTCTTTTGATATTTGGCTTGTTTTGTTCATTTAGGGACATTTAGATAATAACATCTACCTACCAACTCTGTAATGATTGTAATTACCAATGTTCCATGTCTTTGTAGGCTAGAATATTACACACAGCCTGTGTCTTGTCTTCTATTGTATCTCACACAATGTGCCACAGTAAGATTGTTAATAACCTTGTTTCTGTCTCATGGTGCACATCTCAGTGAAATCCTGTCTGTTCGCTGATCTTATCCCCTGTTTCCACCTTGAGGCTCTAGTCTTCAAAGACCTCAACTGACTTAGGCTAGGTTTTTCCAGAAGATTCCAAGACAGGTTGACATACTGTATATTGGAAGGGATCCCAAGAAGTGTTGTTAGAGAGATAGGAAAAAGACAGGACAAAGGTCAAGCAAAGGTTATGAACAAACATTACCATCGAGGTTCAACTTGCCTGGGACATCTGTGACGTTGTAAAGCAGTTTCATAGTTATTTTAAATGAAGATCAAGGAATTGTAGTATATTTGTCTTCTGCTTGCTATCATTCCTACATGGTAGGTGATACTTTGCAGGCAAATTTGAATTTCCCTATGTTCAACTTGAAATCCCTTCTTTAGCCAGAAGCAGTCGTCAAAGGAAACATAGATACTGAGAAGCTACGGACAAGTTGAATGTCAGCATCTATTAGATGTGTCTTGTAATTTAGGACTGGAACTATATCACAGCAAAGAATATTTACTTCTACTTTCTCTGGAGTAGTTTATTCACAGGCCACTCATTGTTTTAGGCTTTCATTTTTAATGTTCTTAGGATAGCCGAGGGGATAGAACTCTTACCTGAGAGCTTAAAAGCGGTTCTGAAATTGTCTCATTGCTCATGACTAGCCAGGCTTGGGAAACATACCATCTGTGAGACACGCAGTGTGAACCTGTGCCAGGGGTAGAATGTGCTTCCTACTTCAGTGTCAGCTAGATGCTTCATATGGGCAAGCTGCAGATTCTTTCCTCTCTAAGCACGGAATGTGAGAATAGGGTTGCATGAATTCTTACCTGGCAAAATTTTCACAGAAAAGTAGATAAAAACCAGGCAGTAAAAACAAGTCTTTAGTGCATGTTATTTCATAGTCTCTTAATATTTATGGAGTCTCCTTATCATGGTAAGTAGCTTGTCATTTGAGAATCCATATTACTACCAATTATACTGCTTATATTGGCGCAGGCTATTTTTCAGTAGAACTGTTATCTATTCACAGTGAAGGGTATCATACTTAACTTGGATTAGGTGACCAGATGAACTAGCCAGAGCAAGAGCATCACAATTTAAAATATCTAGGGAAATTGAAAGGATATTAACATTTTTCAAGCACCTGCTATTTTCCAGGCTATGGACTGGAACCTTACATAACTTATCTGTTTATAATGCATATTAGTTCTTTGTTTCTTCATGTGCCTAAATGCCAGAGAGGAGGGAACATAGGCGAGTTACTTTGGTTTATGTTGTCAGAGGGTATCCTGTCTGTCATGTTTCAAAGGCACACTGTCAGGTGCATCATATTGCATTACAGTCAAGGAACAAAGAGATGAATGACTGTGTTCACTCTGATGGTTTTCTCATTTTCTCATTTTTATTCAGTACAAAACCCAAGCAAGTGGAATGGTGAATGGTACTACTCACATACATGGTGAATCTTTTTTTTTTTTTTTTTTTTTCTTCCCGAGACAGGGTTTCTCTGTGTAGCTTTGGAGCCTGTCCTAGATCTTGCTCTATAGACTAGGCTGGCCTTGAACTCACAGAGAGCCACTTGGCTCTGCCTCCTGAGTGCTGGGACTAATGGTGTGCACCACTATTGCCCGCCTCTCAGGGTGAATCTTATCTCTCCAGTTAAACCATTCAGTGAACATCCCCACAAACATGTCCAGAGTTTGGAAGCACATCTAGCTGATTCTAAATGCAGCTGTGTTGATAATGACCATTAGCCATCACAGGCCCACCTTTTGTCAACTTGACACCTCAAACTAAGCCACTTTCAGATTACAATGCAAAATGCATGTCTTCCATGTCTAATTTGCCCAGAATCTTAACAGTTCTAGTATTACTCAAAATTAAGTTTAGAGTCCTTACTGAGATGCAGGAAATTCTTTTTTTTTTTTCCCAGGCAGGGTTTCTCTGTGTAGCTTTGCGCCTTTCCTGGATCTCGCTCAGTAGACCAGGCTGGCCTCGAACTCACAGAGATCCGCCTGCCTCTGCCTCCTGAGTGCTGGGATTAAAGGCGTGTGCCACCACCACCCTGCTCACAGGAAATTCTTTTAAGTATGGGCTTCTATAAAAAAAGAAAGATATAAATATATCTTTATATATAAAAAAGAAAGATATAAAGAAAAGGACTTCCAATATGCAATGGCACCGAATAAATATTTCCATTCCAAATAGGAGGAATAGAAAGAAGGAACCAAAACAAGACTAAAACTCAACAGGGCAAACACCAAACACTGTAGCTCCATGACTGGCATCTGGTGATCTTGCTAGCACTTCTGTGTTCCCTCAGTTTCCAGTAGCCCTATCTCTTAAGTTCTGGTGCCTGTACCACATGCAGTCTTTCTCTTGAGCTGATTTTGACTCTTTTGGGAGGAAGCATTTAACTGGGGACTTCTTACCGCTTCAGAAGGTTAGCCTGTTATCATTATAGCAGCGGGCATGGATGCACACAGGCAGACGTGATGCTAGAGCAGTAGCTGAGAATGCTGCATCCCAATCTGGGGAGAGAGAGAGAGAGAGAGAGAGAGAGAGAGAGAGAGAGAGAGAGAGAGAGAGAGAGAGAGATTGGAGTGGGCTTTTGAAACCTCAAAGCCCACCTCCAGTAACATACCCCCTCCAACAAGGCCATATCTCCTAATCCTTCCCCAACAGTTCACCAACTGTGTGTGTGTGTGTGTGTGTGTGTGTGTGTGTGTGTAGGGGGGCTAAGCATGCAAATATATGAGTCACCTGTCGGGGCTGTACTCATTCAAACCATCATACAGCTTCATGTAGAAGCCACTCATGGACTCTTTGAAGTGAATCTAAACCTACCGCTGCTTACCTGACCTCAGAGCCTTTGTTGACTATTGGTGCAAGTCTCCATGATGCTATAGCTCTTGGGTTGTGCCCTTCTGCAAAGCAAGTAGCGGTTGAGTGACAATGTCTGCAGTGATCATCTGCAAGCTTGATGTGGAGTTGGATAGCCCTCTGCCACACCTCTAGTGGCCTCCGTGAGCCCTTCTGGCTGGATCTGGGAACACAATTTTCTCTTTGGTTGTTTTTTTTGATGCATCAGGGAGCTCCTTCAGCAGCATTCTTGGTTAGTCTCTCTCCTTTTTGTTTTTTGTTTTTTCCTTTGCACAAGCTGGAGTCTTTGATGTTGGTGGGGTGTCTTTGAGGCACTATTTCTACTGTCCTAGTACAAAGTGTGAGGGTTTCTCCCTTTTTATGCAAATCTCTTTAACCATCACAGTTGCTGGTCTCTAGTGGTCCCTGTCCGCAGCTTTATAATTCCCCATGCTCCTTCCCTTCCAATCCATAGTTTCCATAGTTCTCATACTTTTGTGCTCTCTGTCATGGTAGATGGCTAGTAGTACTGAGCAGGGACCATACCACAGCCTGAATACCGTGTTGTCTTGAACTTTTCTCCACTAAACCAATTAGTCTAGTACTTTAAAATTTAGCTTCATTTGGAGTCAGATGCAGTCACATTGACAGACAGAACATAATAAACACGACCTCCAGCCCAGTTCCCAGTACAGCCCCCAACCTGCTCCTGAAACTTCATGAGCCTGGCCTATCCTGTTTACATTTCTCTCAGCATGGTGGTCTCTGAATGGCCAACCAGAAAGATCCATTACACTCTGCTGACAGCATTCTAAGGCTTTTACTCGCCCATGTCTCTTCCCACAAACTGGTTCAAAATGTCTAGGAACCACACAGTTAGGTTTATCACAGCCGTGGCCCTATTATTCAATACCATTTTTTTTTTTTCGTATTAGTTAATTATCTCTTTCCTGTGGCTATTGCTATACCAGAGGTTAATTCAAGGAGGACAGGTTGCTTTCTGTTCATATTTAAAAAGCACAGCAGTTTATCAAGATGGAAAGGCATGGTGGCTGGTCACAAGGGTCTACAGACAGGAAGCAGAGAGAGATGTGAATGCTGCTTATGAGATGGCTTTCTTACGATGGTAGTCATTGCACGAGATTAAAAAAAATGACTCATGGCGTTTGATTGACTCTGTAGCTTTATGAAACCCCTCTAGCAGTACATAACATAACCAGGAGTCATACTCTAGTTATTACCACGCTGTTTGCTCCATGCTAAGATGTAAACATCCATCCTAGCATGTAACAACATGTTATTACATAGACATGAAGTTAGCAATTGTCTGACATATCCCATGAGCCACACACGTGTTAGACAAATGATATTCATCCAATACGGCAATAGTTGTCTTTAGGGAAAACTATAACATAATTGTGTTCATAGGGACATCCTTAAAAATCTTCAAAATTAAGGAAAGCAACATTTGGGCTATTTATTTCCTTTTTGGTTATTAGGAGGATGTGTAGTTACTATCTTTCAGTCCTATGTCTCAGCATTTCCTTTAAAAATGTAATTTTTTTCTCCTAGACAGTCCCTGGTAGTTCAAGAATTGCCTCTTCAAAATGTGCTTTTGCATGTGTGCCTTCATGCACCTTGAAGCATGTAATGCTTATTCTCTGTTAACAGCACCCAGCCCATTATATGCATCAGTGGGCTCCGTGATACTTAGGAAGATAATGTGGGAGGGTATAGGACATATTTTAGCACTTGTGATGTATCTTTCATACTCTCAGTAGATTTGATGAAAAATTATTAGGCTTTACATTGGAGTATATTTTGGATTATTTATTTTTGATGTTATAATTTATTTCCTCTTTATCTCTTCACTGACAGTTTCTCAGAATAAGTAATATCTCTGAGAGGAGACATCAGAGTAACTTGCTTGTCATCCTGTCCATTGCAAATAGAAGGGGTATTAATAATAAAAACTGATTAATCAATATCTGCAATCAAATATGATTTTTTTTGTTAAGCTCTGTTATGTATAAAATGTTTTCATGGCTACTAAAACAAATATTTATTGAGCACTCCATGTGAAACAAGTATCCAGGACGTTTATATTTACTGAGAATGCAGCAGTGAAGGAGACAGATGTAAGTCAATACCATTGAGACTCACAATGGAGGCTGTGTGTGTGATGGTTGGTGTGGTGGTGGTGGTGGTGGTGGTGGTGGTGGTGGTGGTGGTGTGTGTGTGTGTGTGTACTTGTATGGGGGATGAGGAGATAAAAAATAAGCAAAACAATTGGCAAAACATCATGGAGGAAAATATCATAGGGAGAGCTTGAGGAGTTCCTGGGGTCAAGGGAAGAACATAGTTTAATATTGGGTATATGGGCAAGCTGCAAAGGTGATGCCTGGTAGTGACCTGAAGGAAGAAATGCCTTAGCAAGACACAGTCTTGGCAGGGATGCCCAGACATAGAGAAACACAGGGCAAAGGCCTTGAAGTGGCTCACACTTCAGGTAGCCTATGAACAGGAAAGAAGCCACCATGGCAGGAGCAGATTGGTGGACAGAAATTAGTTCCTAACAAAAGACCAGATGGAAGAGAAGAGGGAAGGCTAGACAGAGCTCCACAGGGCCCTGGTGGGACTTTGGTGTTTATGCTGAGCAAAATGAAAACTACTGGAGGATTTTAGCTACAGAGGGACAGAACTGAATCTAGATTTTAAAGAAACACTTGAATGGGTGTTTGAGAATGAGTAGCAAAGCACATGGAGGGAGTAATAGGAGCCTGCTGGAACCATCCAGGTTACTATGACCTGGATATTGTGTGTGTGTGTGTGTGTGTGTGTGTGTGTGTAACTCCCTGGTAAGTATTTTTTAAACATCTCATTTAACTGATTTTTTTTTTTTTTATCAATTTGCTGAAACGATTTCACCAGTCTAAGGGACACTGTGTTCATCTCTTATTTGGCGACATGCAGTGATTGTATTTCTTAATATCCCTTGAAATGTGCACAGCTACATGCCTCCAAAGTAATAGCATTCCATATTTTGATTAAGCTCAACATGCTGATGGAACCCTGAAGGATGTGACAGGATAGAGGACTTAGGAATAAAGAGCAGCACCTAGAAAAAAGCGGGGCTGACAGGCTAATTCTACGAGAGCTTGTTAGTCCATGGCATGCTAAGACAGTCTGAGATCTGTTTCTAAGAGGAAGCATAGGCAATGGAAGCCAAAAAGAACTACCAGGTGAACGTAGAGCCTGGTTTTATGTCAACTTGACACAAGCTACAGTCTTCAGAGCAGAAGGAGCCTTAACTGTGAAAATGACTTCATAAGTTCCAGCTGTAAGACATTTTTTTTTAAATTAGTGATCAATAGAGAAGGGTCCAGCCTGTTGTGGATGGTGCCGTCCCTAGGCTGGTGGTCCTGGGTTTTATAAGAAAGCAGGCTGAGCAAGCCATGATGAGCAAGCCAGTAAGCAGCACCACTGCATGACCTCTGCATCAGCTCCTGCTTCAAGGTTCCTGCCCTGTTTAAGTTCCCATGCTGACTTTCTTTGGTGATGGGCAGCAATGTGAAAGTGTAAGCTGAATACATCCTTTCCTCCCCAACTTGCTTTTTGGTCATGGTGTTTTGTTGCAGCAACAGAAACACTAATTAAGACAGGGAACATTGGAGAAAGGACAGTCTTTTCAGATAATGTTGCTTAGAAAGCTGGATATCCCCATGCAGAAGGATGCAAGCAGAGCTCCATATTGCACCAGTTACAACTAAAAGTGGCTTACGGATGTAGACTCAAGATTAAAAAGGGTGGAGAATCATTTCAGAACACTCAACAGGCAAAGATTCTACTTTACAAGATCCCAAGAGCACAAGAAACAAATCAATGGGATTAGATGTAGCTGTAAGCATTTTGCACAAGAAAAGCAGCAACCAACTGCATGAAGAGGCCGTGTACTGATGGGATAAAATATTTTTAAATTAAAACTCACATGGAGTCGCAATTGAGCAGATATGAAGAACTCAAAAGAGCTCAACTTAGCAAATAGACAAAACCCAAAAAATAAAAAAAACTCCCCAAAACAATCCATGTTGAAATGGCTAAGGCTTAGTTACACAATGGCCAGCATGTGGACTGGGGAAGAATCAACACCTCCCTGACAGGGCTAAAAAATAAAGTCCATCAGAGAGGTGTTTTTATTGTACACTTATACCCATTGTTACTGAAATACTTTTCACAATAGCCAAAAAATGAAGTGATCTAAGTACTTATCAATTGATGACTAGGTGAAGAAAATGTACATGTACGATGGAGCACTACTCAATCATAAAAACGAAGTCGTGTTATTTGTGATGATGGAGGTCATTATGTCAAGTAAAATAAGTCAGACACACAAAGACATGCTCTTCCTTATGTATGGAATTGAATACTCTTTGTACAGCAATCGAGAGTTGAATGTGGCTATGGTCAGCTGGAGAGAAAGAGGGACTATGAGATTCAGAGTGGGTGATCAATGAAAACTGAAACAGAACGAAAACATTTGGGAAGGTATGTAACAGATTATTATAGACAACGACCGTATACTGTGTTTTTGGAAAGCCAAAAGAAACATATTTGTGTGTTTCTGCTATAAAGAAAATGATAAATTTTGGAGAAAATAGTTACATTTAAACTAATTTAAAAATTATATATGAGGGCTTGGCAAGATGGCCCAGTAGTTAAAGCGCTGACCTAATTTTAATCCCCAGAATGTGTTTATAAAGCCAGGTATGTTGGTGTGCATCTGTAATTCCAGTACTCTTGATGGTGAGATGTGTTAATCACCTAGGGGCTTGTGGGTCAACTAGGCTAGAGCATGCAGTGCAGCAGAAACAAGAGAGATTCTACCTCAACAAGGCAAAGGGAGACAACAGCTTCAAAAGTCATTATTATTATCATTATTATTAGTTTATAAATTACATAGTAGAAACACTGCTATGCCTCATACATACATTAAATAGTAATTAATATCCATGTATCAGTTTAAGATGAATTTAAATAAAAAATGGCATTGAAATGTCAGAATGAGAGAACTGCAGAGGAATGTGATCTGAGTGGTAATTAGAGAACATTCTTTAACCCTTGGAGATCTGAGCTATTGGGAAGGACAGCAGAAGGTACAGTAGACCTTTCTGTCATGCCATTTCTTCTGTAGAAGCCAAAACAAGGTAGTTGTTGGAACAAAGCCTCATAGTTTGCTCTAGGACAGTTCTGATGGGAAGTAACATAGGCACTGGGTACCTCTACCTATCTATAAAGTTTGTATTACATCACTGATAAAGAAGTGTGAGGATCCCTGATGACAGCAGCAGCTGTTCTGGGAACATCCTGGATGTCCTCCACTAACCTTCCCTTTCTTCATTCTCCCCTCAGAGGCTTCATGACCTCTGGGAATCTGGCTAACAGGATCAAATTGTAGGCCATAGGATGCGTAGTTAAATTAAATGTCATCTGCAGGCATAGATGTCTATAGCTCAACAGATGACTGACATACTGAATAAAAACCTTGAAATTATAAATATTTTGTGTGAAAATGGCATACTTATTAAGTTATAATCAGGACAAATGTTAGGAAAATGGTAAAGACAGGAAAATGGACCACCTTTCTCCACACTGTCTTTTGACATTCCATCATTTACTTTCCAAGATCCTTACTATATGTTTCTAGATTAGCTTAAATAACAATTTGTGGACTCCTCCCATTTGTCTTTAGAGGTTACCTTCTTGAACACATCTTTTCTTCTTGTGCTGGCCCTTATCAAATCTTCATATCAGCTTGTCTTTGGGAGATCATCTTGTGTTCCTCTTCTGGGTCTTCCTCAATAAGCATCCTTAATTTCTTCTTCAACTCTAACTATTCCTATGCATTTTCCATTGCCCATTCTAGCTTTCATGCTTCTCATATCATGGTCTTGATATGCTATCTTTTCCTTTCACCACTTACTTGACTCAGAAATGCCTTTAAAACGTGTATAAGTAGATGTGGATGATACAGTCGAAGTTAGGGGCCAGAAGTGTCTAGACTTCCAATGAGTCAGAAACATGCATCCAAATCTAGAGAGGATGACTGGTAAATCTACAGAGAATGGGATTAGAATAGATCACATAGAATGTGTTCTTAGATGAGAAATATCTTAGAAAGATTCCCGGGATAACTCAGCCTAAAGATCATATGGAGATGCCGTCAGCAAAAGAGACTGAAAGGCCACACTGGGTGGTAGGAGATAGTTAGGAAAACAGAGTACCTCAGGGGTCAAAGATAGAGAATGGAAGGATAAGTGTGGGGTGTTGGTCATGGAGTTTAATGACACAGGCTCTTTGGAGGCATCATCTACACACTATTCATGGAGCTGCTGTAGCAGTAGGAACTAGGTAAGATTGATGGGGAGGTAATGTAGTAGAGATACATGCATAAGGGATCAGGTTCTTATAGTTTCAGGAGGATGCGGAGGATGAGGCTATTAGCATAGTGGCCGAGAGAAAATGTTGAATTAAACAAAGTGCAGTTTAGAAGTATATTTAAATACTGTTATAGTTTGGTTTAGAAGAGAAATTGTTCACATATACTCTGCTCTTGACAGAAAAAAAAAGCAACTAAAATGAGAACAAAGAAATTAAGTAATGTATGCCTCTTCAGTGATGATAAGGAGCCTGTGGTTATAGTCTGAATAAAGGGGATATATACTTTTGGAAGGAAGAGGGCAGATTAATTAATGGAGAACACAAATTTAGAAACTAGGTCACTGCAGAGGAAGATGTCAACAAAGTTGAATTTTCCATACCTTTGAACGGCTATAGATCCTTGGTAGAACTTTGGGTCTTATAGAAGCCCTATATTATGGAAAGTGAACTACAGGAGTAGGAAGCCAAGGACAGGGATGTTAAGGATTTGTGAGGAGCCCCTGTGTTTGCTGGTCCTCTGCCCAGTCAGCATGATAGGTGAGCCTCCTTCACACATATCAATTCAGATAATGTCTTTTCAGAAGAAACTACACTAAAATCATAAAGACTCTCGATACCTGCTACAACAGTTGTGAGGTGTACATTATGTGGCCTAGGAATGGAGGGCATTTAGAAGCAGTGTGCTATTTCATCGGGGCTGCCAAAACAAAGTGACTCAAACTATGTGACTTTAGCAGGAGAAATTGATTCTCTGACTGTCATGGAGACAAAACTCTGAGCTCAAGATGCCAGCAGCGTTAACTGTGGTTCCAGCTTTTTCCATGAATTCTTGCCTGAAAATCTTGCATTTCTTGTCCTGTAGAAGCATCGCCGTGATCTCTGTCTTCATTTTATAAGCTGTACTCCATGTGCGCATGTCTGTGCCCATGTTTCCTTTTTTATATGGACATTGGATATTGGGTTAAGGAATCACATAGTCTGCTATAAACTTGACTAATGATATCTACGATTGCTCTGTTTCAAATAAATTCCCTCTTTGAGACTCTGAGGATTAGGCATTCAACATTCAGACAATTTTTTGGGAGCATTACCCTTTATAATTCATTCAGGGGTCAAACTCAAAGCACCCAGATATATTTTGAAGCCTCCGTGCAGAAAGTTCAAATCACTCTACCTTCAACAAGTTGGGAAGATCTTTCCCCAAACAGAGTGACTTTTATTGGCCTTTCTGTCCTTTACAAATAAACCTGTAGCCAAAGAGAAAACAAGATAGTTTAGACATTTGATTATGAGAAAGTTCAAAATAAAGGGCTGGAAGCATCATATGTAACATGATGGAGGTAATGAAGGAGACAGGAAATCTTTAGTTTCCAAGGTAGGGGATACTTCTGTACGCTTTAAACAAGGAAAGCGTTGAAAGTAATAAAAACACCAAGAGAAAGAAATATCTCACTTAAGTGTTAGTGTGTGCTAAGCATGACATAGTTGGTAGCTGTGACAGAAATATCACAGTCATCAAAAATATAACAAGAAATGTAAATAAAATGTTGGGCTTATCAAACGAGAACTCCAGAAATTAGACGTAAGGGTTTAGATATAAGAGATATACGAACATTACCTTTCTGAGAGTATAGGGTGGGCATTATTTTAGCTTCAGAGGAGTAGTAAAGGACAGGCTGGAACATGTGCTAATGCATAGATTAGTTGATGTAATGCTGGAAGAATGACTTACAAATGTATTTGCACACTTTTTTTTTTTTTTTTACAGGAAGTAGGGTGGAACAAGACTGGCCTCTTACAAGTCAGACTGCTTGGATTTGAACCCTTGCTGTGCCTTTCCCTAGCTGTGTGGTGCTGGGAAGAGGCTTCTTCTCTCCCCCCCCCTTTTTTTTTGGCTTCAATTTATTTAACTGAAAAAATATAATTAACATATAAGTTCACTTATGTTCCAAGTGGGGTGTTACAAACTGAACACTTGAAATGGGCTTGCCATCGGTGATGTCGTATACTGTCAACTTCAAGGGATCTGAAATCACCGAGGAGAGGCACCTCTTGTGTGCTTGTGAGAAATTGCCTAGATTAGGTTCACTGAGGTGGGAAAAGACGTATCTTAAATGTGGATGGGACCTTACCATGAACTAGAACCCTGGATTGAATGTAGAAAAGCAAGCAAGCTGAGAAGTATCTTTCCTTTCCCTCTGCTCCCTGGAGGTGGCATGTGTCTGTAGATGCTCTGTGTCCACAATGACTTACCCATCACGATAGACTGTAACCTGAACTGTGTGTGAGCCTAAGTAAGTCGATAATCCCTTAAATTACTTGTTGTTAGGTGCTGGATCTCGACAATAAGAAAAGCAACCAAAACACCACAGAAGCTCCACACAAATTTAACTACTATCATCATTACATGAAAACAATAGTCAGGGCAAGAGAGGTGGGCAGAGTATAGTGCAACTCTCAGAACCTTTACAGACAGGGACTGTGACACAGGGACTTCAACCTGGTGGGAGAAAAGCAAAGCCAGTGTGTGTGTGTGTATGTAAAGCCGGTGTGTGTGTGCAAAGCCAGTGAGTGAGTGTGTGTATGTATGTGTGTATGAATGTGTGTGTGTGTGTGTGTGTGTGTGTGTGTGTGTGTGTGTGCACAAAGCCAGTGATGATGGATTTCTAGAGTGAATTTCTCCACCATTGCTCAGTGGTAAATGATAACACAGCTGGATTCTTCTGACTTGCCGCTGCTCTGTTGCTGATGATGCTTACACTTTTCAAACGGTACTAGAGAAGATCAGAGTGGTGTGGAAGTTACTTGGACTGGTCAGTAGTGTCATTTCACCTTTGTCACAGTGGCTGCACTTTAAACTACTAGTGGCCCGGCTACTAAGGCCGTTGCCTGGAGAGAATTCTGTTTCCCCAGACAATGACTCTGTTGCTGCCATCAAAGGTAGATTTAACTCAGTCTCTATCGTTCTAACAAAACTCGAGATTCAAAGGCGAGAATGAAAACCTGCAAGCTCAGAGAGTTAGAATAGCAACTGGTTAACTTTCTCTCTTAGCTGGCATCTGGGGACCCTTCCTCCTTGCACATCTAAAAAAACCCATGCTAAGCTCCTTCCTGTCAACTAGTTGCTAATCCTGCCTCTCTGAGCCCAGGTTAATTTTATTTAATTAATGCAAATGCAAGATATCTTTACGTAGTTAAACAAATGCAGCATAAACAAATGTAACACATCTTTGCCTAGTTAAACAAATATTCTACAATACAGTAGTGTGTATGAAGGATCATCAGGTTTCAAATGGATTGGGTGATGACTGAACATATAGAGGGTGCTTTGGGATAAGGAGGCAGCAGTGGAATGTGAGATTGGTTGGTGTAGAAAGCGAGCTGAAAAACTTGAGTTGTAGAAATACAAGTTTGTGACCAGATGAGGGATGTTGGCTGTAGGGATTTTGGAGGTAAAGCTGTTTGGGATGCTGCCAAGGATGGAGGAAGATTTGCAGAGGACCTGGAGATAAAGCATTGTCTGTGTTAAATCCCTCCAAGTAACTCATGTGAAACAACAAAGAAAATGCATTGGATAAACATGTACATACGGCTATGGAATCAACTCAAAGGCAGCTTGGCATTAAACCATGCTGTCAAAGGAAGCATAAAACATTTACAATACACGTGATAATTGTGTCTTTTGTCTTCTGTGTCTGGCTATCTGCTTAGTAGTCCAGTCACAATGGACTTCATCGTTCCACACACACATAATCCAGAAGTTATTTTATAGATCCAGAGTTTAAAACTTTGTTTAATTGACTAACTCAATTCTCAATATTTAGAGAAAGAATATTATGGCCATGACTTTAATCAATATCCTCCCTAATCTAATCACTTGTTTCTAAAGTAGGATCTACAGGGCACTAATAGAATTTCCAGAAGTCAGGTTCCTGCACTGTAATGTTAATTCTAATAGTAAGGGGATTAAGATACATATAGGACATGTCTGTAGAAATGTGTTTAAGACTTTGGGTGGAATAACCTATTTAACCCAGGAAAAAATGAGGATTTGAAGAAAAGACTGTGACCTAGCTTTCCAAATATGTCACCAAGTAATCCTAACCAGGGTAGTACTGTGGAAACTAGCCAAATATGGATCTGATTCGTAACTTGCTCACTCATTTTTAATAAGTAAATATTTACTCAGTTCTAACAAGGAGTTAGTATTTTGATAGACATTAGGGAGAGAAGACCAATAATGCAAACTAATGAAAACCTAAAGCATGGAGCCAGTGATCCCTATTCCGCTATTAGTTTTATTGCCTTGAGCAAATACTCATCATCAGGGACCTCACTATGGAAGCCGGTATAGAAGGGATGTCTAAAGTGGTCATATGCTGATAAATCAATAAGTCAATCATTTAAGAGTTACAGGCCAGTTAAAGAACAGTGAGTCTCTACCTTGGGTTCATGCTCAGCAGATCTTAGGAGCATAGAGTTGAGCAGGGCTTAGGGAAGGGGAAACCTGAGGTGCTGCCAGTAGGCAATTTGCTCGAGTTGAACTTTGAAGGATCTCCTAGAGTCTGTCTCCGAAACAAAGAGAATGAACACTTAGAGGTAGAGAGGTATGACACTGTGCACTTCATTCATAGACTCCAAGCGGTATATGGATGAATCCTAGGCATATCATTTTTAGTAGAGATAAGATAGGAAGCCCAGGGTGCTTGTCATCATGAAGTGCCTTGTGAATGAAGCAGCTGTTAAATGTATTTTGAACATGTAGGCTTGCACAAGGGCCGTTGGTTCATGGAAACAATGCAATTATTAGCCGTGAGATGGGCAGGGTAAGGTGGGACCAGGGAAAGTGGATGTAAAACAGCTTGGCTGTCCTACATATCTGGTCTATAGGTCCAGGTGAGCGATATATCAATGTCACTCTGGATCTGGAAATTGGGCCCATGAGAACTTAAGACTTCTGACAACGGGGCATTCATTTTCTTAGGACTAGGGATTAAAAATACCCAGAGTGGTTCAATTAATTCAGTAATATTGGAAATGGTGGGAAGATAGGCTTATAGAAAAACAATACTATGATGCCAAAGATAGGTGACCCTTATTCTTGACAGACTCAGCAGGCTTTATTTATATACATTTGTATACACACACCTACACACACATGCATGCATGCATACACACATGCACCAACAACCAAAGAAAAGAAAAGGAGGCTATCAACTTGAAAGTGGAGGGCATAGGAAGGGTTGAAGAGAGGGGAGTTGGGAGGGGCTGGAGAGAGGAAAAGGAAGGGAAAAAGTGATGTCATTATATTGCAATCTACAAAATATTTTAACAAAGAAAACAATACACATGCTAAAGGGAGACTAGTCTCTTCAGGCTGAGCTGAGAGGATCTGTGATCATGACTAACAGCATTCTAAGGAAATAGGAAGCTCCTGTAAGCATAAATATACGAACACATGTGGTGATATTTTATTTGTACTGAAATGTGATTTTATTTGTATGTTAATAAATAAAGTTGCCCGGGGGTCAGAGCTATTAGCAAGCCATAGGGAAAGCTGGGCAGTGGTGGTGCACGCCTTTAATCCCAGCTCTTGGAAGGCAGAGCTAAGTGGATCTCTGTGTGTTCAAGGATATAGCCAGCATGGACACACCTTTAATCTCAGTACCAACCATAGAAGACCTGGAGGTCTGTACAGACGGGCAGTGATGAGGAGGTCATGTGATTGGGTTTACAACCAATGAGAAGGCAGAATAGAAAGTCAATAAAAAGCACAAACACACAGGAAGTAGGTCTCTTTCGGAGAGGTAGGACAACAGCGAAAGTGAAGGGTAAGGTTTTTAGCTCTTAGCTATTGCTCTGACCTCTTGGCTTTCATCTCTGTATTGGCTCTGTGTTTCTTATTTAATAAGTCGGTTGGTTACATCTACAAACACATGTTTTTAAAAGCCCTTACTATAATTCTGGTTTGAAATTCTACTTTTTGCATCCTTCCAAATGTACCAACCAGCAGGAATAACAAAACATACCTGCACAGCCCTAAGTCTCTGTTAATAGCTGCCCAACATATGAAGATTTAATCTATGGCATTAATAGCTTAAGGTGCAAGGGATACGGGTCATCAATGAAATTTATTTTTTTCAACAATGAGACTTCATTGTTTTCAGTTTTGTTTGCAAGGTAGCCTCTAGGATGATCTCAGCTTTGTGATCTTTAAGTCTCGGGCAGCTAAGTACTGGAATTACAAATGTGATGTACCAGTTCTGACAAGACATAGTGGGTAGGGAAGGACGCACAGACATGAACTGAAGCAGAATGCTCTGTGTAAGAGCCCTCTCAAGGAGAACTTGGCACATCCTTGAATCCCTTTACCCTTTCTCTAAACCATTCCACATGTGCACGAGATCATGGGCTATGTCACACTTCGCCTTAAAAACACATACACAGAGACTTCCAGCCATTTAGGAAAAGGAAAGGAAGGCAGCAAATGGTGCCTCCGTCCCTCACCTTTCAGTCTGAGGCAAGAGCTTGTTGTCTCCATAGCCACGGAAGTGGTTATGTCACTTAGTACCTCAAAAGTGCCGAGAGTTACACAGTGGAGCCTTTCTCCATTTTCTGCGAACTTCCCATTTCCCCATACTTCTGACATTTGGTCTTGACTCTGAATCAGGCCTTTTCTTCAATGTTCTTTACCTGAGTGAACCCAGTTCTTATTCCACATAAACCTTTAAAGAGAAGAGAGTTCCATTTGCTGATTGTCTGGGGGCACTTAGAACTTAAGTGCTGATTGCCCGTTCCTTGATTTCTTGCTGGGACCCTAAAATCTCCTAAATATAGAGACCCGTTTAGAGCTACATTTTTTTATGTTTTGGAGCCTTTGAAAGTGCACTCAAATTTGGGAGTGATGATTGGTGATTTTAAAACTATTTCTCTACTAACTGTTAAATTCTTATTGGCAAGCTCAACTTTAATTTTGTTTCTAATGGGTTGTAAATCAGAGGGAATCTATCTTTCATTCCTTCCTACGTGAAAACTATATAAAAAGTGAAAGTCCTGTTCCCCACCCTCCCTTCTTCTGTCTTTTCATTCACATGGCAGGGTCAGATCTTTTTCCTCGCTTCCTCTTGTCTGCTTGATGGCCACCAGCTCCCCCCACATCCTATCTAGAACAAGACTATTTCATCCAGCAAGTTCCTTTTTATGAGGTTTTCTTGCCAGTGGCTTTGGTGGAAGTCAGGGGTACAGAGCTGTGATTTGCCGCCACTCAGCACTGAGTGATTTAATACATTCTTGCATCTTGAAGAGAAGGATGAATAGAAAAAAAAATGTCTGCGCCTGAGAATGGTTGGTTCACTCACAAACTGTGACTAAATGGGAACTGGGATGCTCAGGGGAATGTGGGAAGGTACTTAGGGAGATGGACAGTTCAGAGATTCAGGTAAGAAGCCACTGTCCTTGCTGCTGTGTTTGAAAACTATGAAATGCCACTGTCCACGAGCTTCATGGACAGAGCTTCATTTCTTTCATGAGGAAAGACATGAGTGATGGAGAAATTAGGTGAAACTGACATTCCACTTTAGAAATTATGAGAAAACAAAGCATATAGTACTAAAAGTCATTTATGGCCGGGCATTGGTGGCGCACGCCTTTAATCCCAGCACTCGGGAGGCAGAGGCAGGCGGATCTCTGTGAGTTCGAGGCCAGCCTGGGCTACCAAGTGAGTTCTAGGAAAGGCGCAAAGCTACATAGAGAAACCCTGTCTCGAAAGAAAAAAAAAAAAAACAAAACATACAAAACTAAAAGTCATTTATGGTTTCATTTAAACCTGAGGTGATTGGCTTTATATTACTTGGTCTCCAATGTCACTGACATTTGAATGTCTAAAAAAATCCTGCATCTAGCCCTTGAAAAGGAATAACTCACCCCCCAATTCCATAGCATTGTGGGAACTCCTGGGACCTTGGACATTCTTTAGGCTCAAGTTTTGTGTCAGATCTTCAACCATTTCTTGTAGCATGAATTGTTAGAAAGTCTTATTAATAAAAACAAACCCGGAGCCAGGTATTGGGGTGAACGCTGAAAGATCAGAAACAGAACCAGCCACAGCTAACCTCACCTTGCCAATTCCTTAGCTGATCTCGTTTCCTCAAACTGGAAGCCTCTGTGCCCTCATACAAATGGATCTCAGCTGAACTGCTGCTCAAAAGCCTAAAAGCTTAACAGCCCTCTAGTCCCTGGTTTTCACACTTTATATAGCTTCCTCCCATCACTTCCTGGGATTAAAGGCATGTGTCACCATGCCTGGCTGTTTCCAGTATGGCTTTGAACTCACAGAGATCTGGATGGATCTCTGCCCCCAGAAGACTAGGATTAAAGGTGCGTGTGCCACCATTTTCTGGCCTCTGTCTAGTGGCTGTTCTGTTCTCTGACCCCAGATAAGTTTATTAGAGTGCACAATATATTGGGGGACACAATATCACCACAATTTCTTAGTGTGTGTATGTAGTTTTTCTAGAAGTGATCTTCTATAATGCACCACTAGTACATTTATCAGCTGTGCCGGTCACTGGGCTTAGAGGGCAGCATGCATTTCTGAGTAGTGTTCTAGAATCATAAGTTCTTCGAATGACTGGGAAGGGGTACCTACAAAACTATTTTTTTATCAGCACCCCTGGGGTTTCATGCCACTGACTTATCAACATACTCATACAAAGGATGATAAGAAATACACACTCCCTTATCACCTGTATCCTCACCATTGATCTCCCCCCCCCCCCGCCCCTTTCTCTGTGTATGTTTTCATAATAGCTTGGTTGATTCTTCCTTGATGTTATAAATCACTCATTATTATTTTAGAAGTGGAGATGTGGTTTAGCTCCCTCTTCAGTGATCACAAAGGCCAGGAAATACATTAAGCGTAAAACCAGGTTTATCTCTTCTAACTTCAAAGCCTGTGTTTTTTCTTCCCTGGCATCTCAGGGATGGGCTCAGTGCCTGGAACCTTCCTAGGATGCACTGCCACATAATAACTCTCTCTGATGAAGATAAATTGATACTCTTCTTGGCCTTGTCTGCTTGGAAACTTCAGCATCTCCTTTAGGTCTACGGCTCAGTGTCTTCCAGGTCTTTCATACACAGTTCAAAGTGAAAACCAACTGAGGACGATTCTACACTCAGGATTCACACGTTAATTGTTCTGCCAAACCATCCATATGATTGCTTAGTGTCGTTACAGCAAATAGCTTGATACTACATTGGCCTCTTGACCCCGGGTGCGTTTCAGTTCATAAGACTTGATTCCCTAGATCAGGTCTCAGATGGCTAAACCTTGTGATGACCAGAATTGCTCTCTTGGTTCATTCGGGCTTATAGACTCAGGCACTGTATGACAAGATAAATTTCATTCATACAGTGTGCACTTACAGATCACTTGTAGTTGACCAAATGTGACATTTGAGCACTGGTTTTTAAACACTGGCTGTCAACCTCTTGATTAGAACATGATGCCCTGTTATGAAAATATTTAGGAAATTAGACTTCAGTGATCTTATTTTGACATATATTGGATGAAGAACCATTGTCATGGAAGAGTTCTGTTATTTTTTATGTCACTTTTTATTAGTTCTTTGAGAATTTCATATGATATGTTTTGATTTTATTCACCCTTCAGCTCCTTCTAAATCTACCCACCCTCAGTTCCCTACCAACCCAACTTTGTGTTTTTATTATTAAAATGACTCCTAATGATTTATCATTATGCCCACAGGTCAGTGCATCCCTCAACCCTCATCAGAGAAGCTTCTTTTTGCAGTAGATAGTGATGAATACAGAGACTCACAACTGGTCAAGAGGCAGAGAATAAGGGTCTGTGGAACGTTCAGCTCTAAATGGAACATCATTGCATCCCCCTCACTAAGGTTTAAGAATCATTGCAGAAGAGGAGCAGAGAGAATATAAGAGCCAGGGATAGTGCATGACAATAAAACAATGTTTTCCAGGCACAGCAGGGCAGTTACATATATGAATTCAAAAGGGCTGCACTACTGTGGAATGTTACTGGCAAAAAAAAAGTGCAAAAAAAAAGTGCAAGCATTGAGGAGTACACACACCAGGCTGGGAACCTATAAAACATATTGAGTGTAGCTAAGTCAGATTGTAAGTCAAGGGCTTCTTGCCTGTCCTTTGTTTCATTTTCTTTAGTTTGTGTGTAGCCTTTCTTTAGTGATGCCACTGAAACCTGGTGGCCACGAAAACTTAATTTTAAAAAAGGTTTCTCATTTTTTCCTGCATTGTTTACTTGCATCTTTTCTTCTCCAGGCCATCAGGCTTATTATAGAACTTTCTAGTTTCCTTTTATATGCATTTAGTCACATACTTTGTTTTATTTTGGTCCCATATATTCAATTCATTTTACATGTTGCTACATTAAAAACGTTGCTTCCTTGTTTTTTTTCTCTTTTACTTTTTGGGGGGCTCGCCACCCAGCTCCCAAATAAATCACACACAGAGGCTTATTCTTAATTATAAATGTCCGGCCTTAGCTTGGCTTGTTTCTACTCAGCTTTTCTTAACTTAAATTAACCCATCTATCTTTGCCTCTGGGCTTTTATCTTTCTATATTTCTGTATACCTTTTTTTAAACTTATTACTCTGTGGCTGGCTGTGTAGCTGAGTGGCTGCGTGGCTGGCCCCTGGAGTCCTCCTCCATGATTGCTCTTGTTTTTCTATCTAGTTCCTCTGCTTGGCAGCCTCACCTATTTCTCTCTCCTGCCTCACTATTAACCATTCAGCTCTTTATTAGACCATCAGGTGTTTTAGACAGGCACAGTAACACAGCTTCACAGAGTTAAGCAAATGCAACATAAACGAAAGTAACGTACCTTAAAATAATATTCTACAACACTTCCTGATTCCTGGTTTAAAATCCTTTGATAATTTCAACTGACACGATTCTCTTCTTTACTCTACCAGTGTTGTGTGCCGCTATCTTAATCATCTCTTATTTACTTATTTATTTATTTTTGAGACAGGGCTTGCATATTCCAATCTACTCTTGAACACACGTTGTAGTCAAGGATGATCTAGAACTTCTAATTCACTTCCCCCCTCTTTCATCCACTTCTCAAGTAGCGCTTGGGGAATTATAGCTACAGTGCTGGGGATTAATGGCAGTGATTCCTGCACGCTTCTGAGGTACTGTACCAACTGAGCTACCTCCTCAGCCATACCTCAATAGTCCCTTAACTAATCAATATCAACACTTCATATTCTAGACACTTTACAGTAGCAAAAATAGAGGATGCTTTGAAATCTAGTCATGTCAATGACTGTTTAAGCCATATGAACGTCCTTGGCTTCAAAGCAAACCTCTTTGTCGTGGCTTTGGTGTGCATTGGTCTGATATCTTCATCAGTATCTACCATAACTCACGCTAGACAGCTGTTTTCTTTTTTCTATCCATCAACACTAGCATTCTTTCAAGGTCTGTTATACACTTGGCATTGCCTCTTTGCATGAGCTTGGTACATGCTGTTGCTTTTGTTCAAGGGAATTTTCTCTTCCTACTAGTCAAGTTAACTCTTTCTCTTCCTGAATGACTGCTATCACTACTGGATAGACAAAATTTTCCCCTGGCTGAGAGATCAGCCTCTGTCCAAAGCCTCTGAGTAGCTTCTGAAGCTTTGCAGCTGCCTCAGCAGTAGTGGAATTAGTTCTCTGCCAACAGTTCTTATAAATCAAGAGTCCCCTGAACCTTCTGAGTTTTGAATCAGCCCTAAGCATTGGGTCTTAGCCAAGAAACCTGCAATGAGTGTGCCATTTATAACTGCCTCCTTAAATCTTGAATGTGTTCATTCTTACCTCATTTGTTCTCAGTCTTTTTAATAAAGACCAGGTCTCCATGCCATATGAAAACATGTAAGTTTTTACTAATGTTGTATAGTTATATCACTATATTATAGTGAAGAAATATTCATGTATCTTGAAATAGTTGTGAAACTATGAACATCCATATAGACAACATGTATATTTATATTATGATACCTCTGTAAAGCTGAAGAATATTCACACATTGACAAATGAGCACATTAAAATAAAACATATTAGGACTTTTGGACATACAACTTATTAATAAATTTCTTGTTTGGTAAGCATGAGTCCTGGGTTTGATTATCAGCTATAAAATAATATCAGTTCTTCAGTGATTCCCCTTCTAAGTACTTGTAGAGATAGAACCGGGATCCACCCTTCCTTGGGAACTAGGCAGCTATTGAGAATTGTTAAAACATGTTAAAACTCACTGTTAACCTAGTGATAACTTCTTTAGGTTTGTATTATTAGCACATCCTTTAACGCCCATTTTCCTGTAAATAAGCAAGGACATTGGGGAGAAATTTGACTCTCTAATTGGTCTCCTTCTTACTGCCTTAGTTGTCCAGCACTAGGACACCTAACAGCCAGGTGAAGGAGCCTTATGTCATCACCTGCCATCTTGAAAATTCCATGAATGTCTTAAGGCAGTCATGCAGAGGCAGTAGCTGATTATTCCAAAATACAAGCTTTAATGATTGTGATTGGTCCAAAATACAAGCTTTAATGAATGTGATTGGTCCAAAATACAAGCTTTAATGATTGTGATTGGTCCAAAATACAAGCTTTAATGATTGTAATTGGTCCAAACTCAAGCTTTAATGCCTGTCATTGGTGTAAGACACGTGTCTGTGATTGGTCCAAATAATTCTCAGGTTAGAGAGTGGGTTTCTCAGGATTACCCAGCACATCAGTTTGGAGATTCCTTTGTCATCTCTCCCTGTGTTATATGAGGTTCAATAAAGACTTCTCCTGTTGTAACATGCAGAGGCAGCAGATGGTGGCAAGAAGTCGCAGCCAGTGTGAGAGAACCAGGATGGAGACGTGGATAGACAGTTGCTTAACACATGAACATATACTAGCCAGCAGCATGTACCTTGGGAGGCAACTTGATGCTTGGGTATCCAAGAACTAGTTGGCAACACACTCCAGGCATTGCCTGGTGACTTGGTAGATGAATATAATGTCAGCCTTTCAGGATATTTTTGATGTGGAATAAAAATATTCATTTCTTTTAGAGAAATAGTGAGATTGATCAGGTAGATATAATTTCTTCTAGAAATCAGACAAGGGTTTTTAGGTAAGTTGGGATAGTCTATGAGCAAACATGTCCTCTGAACCTACCCAATGATGTACAGGCAAATTTCATTAGATTCCAGCCCAATAAAGTAAGAAACCAGTTCAAGAGGAGTTTTCATCCTAGCATCACCTGTTCTTTGGGAGAGATGGGCTCTTTCCCAAGTAAGCCACATCTAAGCTTCTCCTGGTGCTAAATGGAGGTCAGCCCTTATGAGGCAAGGGCAGGTCAGGGTGGTGGTAAATGGCATATGGCCTTCAGGAAATGAATGAAGTTCAGTATGGCTAGTGTGTTTCTAGGTGAAAATGATAAAGAAGAGTCCTACAACCCACTGGTAGGCAGTGTTCTAGACTTGGGGTAATGGAGAAACATTGCAAGGTCTTACCATAGGGAATGGGATAATTCAGTGAGTCTTCCTGAAGATCAGTCTGGTGATACTGGGAAGAAGGTTGTAGGGAGAAGATTGGAGGTAAGACTGATTAGGAAGCTGTTTCAGGGATTAAGATGAGAGAGGTTGGTGGTTGAAATCAATTACTATTAATGTTAGAGAGAAATGGAGAGACAAGTCATTTTTTAAAGTGGAAATACAGGACTGGACTCCTAACGAGAAACAGTAAAATCTGATTGTTAAGTGTGTGTGCTCTGGGGCAGAGATTCTTTTTAGATAAAAGCCCATCTTTATCATGACTACCTATGTGATATTGTAGGTCATTAAGCTAGCTTGTGTGTCCATTTCCTTGTCTGTGAATGCTTTGTGGCAAGTGTCCTAAGCTGACAAGTATGTAGCACTTAGACTAGCATCTAATCATAGCAGGCCATTAGCATACCTTAGCTATAAGTTTGTGTGTTATAGTCTAGTCCTCTAACTAGATTCATTCATTAACCAAGCTTGTTTCCAGCGCTGCCTGCCACAGCTCAGTGGAGTTTATTCACTCTTCCAGCTTCAGTTTTCTTATCTGCAAAATGACTGCCTTAGTGAAGGTCCCTGGCATACGTCAGGCTGAAATTTCTTTGGACTAATATTCATTAGCGCTGGGACTACCATGCTGATTAAGTTGCAGTTAAGAGAAAAGTGACTTCTCTCACTAACCAGGCCTCTGTGTGTCATTTGTCAATCCTTTTCTGTAGTGGGAAGCAAGGAGTAGGAATGTAATTGACTCTACCACTCTGAGTGATTCCTTATTAAACCACAGAGCAAGGAGATTTACTCTAGAGCATTTAATGACTTAGCGAGAATGTGCTACCGGATAACAAAGTTTACCTGAGCTAACGTAAGTTTGCTTTCTGTGCCGCTGTTGAGGTATTTTAAATAAAGCGGTGCGGGAGAAGGACAGAGTGTGAGAGGCACAATCATTCACTGAGCTGGTCCAGAGTTTCACCAGACAAATCAAAAGCCTGTCTTCTTCTTACTGTTCTCATCATCATTTTAGGCAGATGCGCAAGCCAGGGAACCTCTAAGAGTTAAGGGCCCTTAAGTGGGTTTCTCGCTGAGCTGGGAACAATCCCAGGTATGGCTGCTTGCTTTTCAGAGGTTGCAAAAATATTATTAAATTATAAAGCGCTGGCCGTGGGTCTATCAGTTCACATTGGGGAGCAGCTACTCTGAGCTCTATTCTACTGCACCATAGTTTTGTTTATTCTCAGTCCTCATATCAGTGCTGCTGATTGTCATTCCTAATTTTTGTAGGAACAAACTAAAGTTCAGAGGATGTATACAGTTTGCCAGGCTCGCTTTGACTGTGGCATAACACGGTTTGCAGGTAGGACGGTTTGCCTTTCATGCAGTTTTCCCAAGACGGCATACTTTTGCTTAAATCGTTAGTTCCTTTACTTCATTCCTTTTTCTGATAAAGACAGAGCTTGAGGATTATTTGGGGGGGGGGTGGTGGAAAACAAACGTTTCTGAAGAAAATGCATTTCTATATCTCACGGTGATTTAACTACTGGTGATTGCTGGAGCCCTTTCCTTCTAGATCACATCCTCTTTCCAACATTCGCTTCCCACCTACTTACTTGTAAAAGAGCGCTGTGTATAGGGGAGAACATCAGTAGTGAGGTGAGGATTGAGTAAAAAAAAGAAACATAAATGCAGCTGTTTTATTTATTGCTTCATAATCACAATGCCCACAATATGCAGGCTAGCTCAGAGGCTCGCAGTGTGAACACATTGCCTCAATTCATCTACCGAGGAACACCAAAGATGCTCACCATGACTGAAATTTGGAATTTGAATTGCAGTTCTGTATGTGTGTGGGAGGGGTGAGACTGTTGAGGGCAGAGGGGACAGTTGTGGGAAAAACTCAGACATGATCTGTGACCTCTACTAAAGATCTATTGTCTTACAAAGCCGAAATCATCACTTGTAAATTTGTTCTTTTCAGTGGACTACAATATATAATAATTTTCCATGTTCTAGGAATGTTTCTTGAACCTCATTTTTGAGGGGTAAACAATTGTTCATGTAGATTTGCAATCATCCATCTTAGGACAAGTCTGTGCTTTGAAAAAAACAGTAGGCACGCAAATAAAAAATGTCTTATAAGATTGCCTTGATTTCCAGTTTTCTCTTATTATGGATAATATGGACAGTTTATATATTAAATTGCCATTAGTGTGGTGGTATGCTTAGACAAACAGTCCTGCTATTGCCTCTGAGTTCCACTATACTATAGCCTAGATATACTGTGAATGAGTCAACTTTCTGTTACTGTAACAAAGTACTTGTGGTAGTAAACTTATAAAGAGGGAAGGTTTATTCTTGGCATGGTTTCAGAAGTTTCATTCCCTGGTTACTTTTAGACCTATGGTGAGATTATTATAACATGTCAGAGAGTGTGTGGCAGAGAACAATCTGCTTGCCTTGTGTGTAAGGCTTGCCAAAGAAAGGAAGAAGAAGAAGAAGAAGAAGAAGAAGAAGAAGAAGAAGAAGAAGA
>CABHPP010001120.1:0-37812 GCA_902168425.1 Peromyscus attwateri | reverse complement strand
TTCTTCTTCTTCTTCTTCTTCTTCTTCTTCTTCTTCTTCTTCTTCTTTAAAGCAATTATCTCTTTGATCCATTTATAAGAGTACAAAGGGATTAGTCACATTGTCAATGAACATATTTTCCTGATTATAATTAATTGACAAGCCTTGGGTGTCCTATGAATCCAGGCTGTGAATTCACTGGAACTTAGAAATTTCAATTATTGTAAAGACTCTTGAAGGTAAACGGTGTGGATTATTTGAAGCCTTGAGTTTTGCTATGTACACAGTTTGAGAGAGAGAAAAAATGAACGACCAAACAACAAACAGAAAGGATATAGAGAAGGAAGCATAGATAAGGCATAGTCTTGTAGGCTCGGGGACTCTTGTTTCTCAGATTTTGGAAGTCTAATCTGTTTTCTTCCTTTCTTCTCTTCAATGGCAAACATTCACCAAAAACACCAGGAGATTATATTCAATCAAATTTCATGTTTTGGCCATAATTATCTACTACTAATATATTCAGGGAGAGGGACAGTCATTGTCTTCATTTACATACCTACTTCTCAGACCACCAGTATGCAAATTATAGTTCCTATCTAGTGGTCACATAGACAGCCCTGGTTTAAAAATATTAATCAAAAACAAAACTAAAGCTCAAGATTCTGGGAAATGGACTGATATTGAAGAGGAGGGATGACAGGGATATAAGAAAGAGCTGAGTAGGAATAATCATAATGCGCTACATATATGTATGAAATTTTCAATGAACAAAGTAAAAGGATGGCATAATGATATATAATACTTTAAAAATCACCTTTTATAAAATATTACCTAAAAAACCCCTTCTTTTCAGGTAGGCTCCTAGATAGGCATCAGTCCTCATCAGTAAAAGAGCTGGAATAAGGAAGACTGGTTACGATGATGGAATATGTTGATGAGAGAGTGTTGGGACAAGGTCAAAAGAATGACGCGTGGTGAGTAATGCCTTGGGGAACTGTAAGAGAGGCTCCAGGAAAAAAGGCAGAGGTCCCCTTGCCTCAAGTGCGTTTTGTTCTCTGGCTTATTCTTGGATGTGGTTTCATGCCTCCTGTGTTAAACATTTACATCCCATTTATGACATGTTTATTCTTGTTAGTTGTCAGAACATAGTTACAGAAACCAATTTGGTCAGTGTGCCCTGAATCTGCATATTTCCTTCTACCTTGCTTTTGTGCTTTCCTGATATAATCTGTAGTACATGCCAAGAAATTATGTTTAAATTGCTCTGTCCTGAGAAAGTTCTGGAAGAGAGCTGGTCTGTTAATATGTACTTATTGACCTTTATTTACATGTTTTTCTGATTATGATTTTCTGATCGTATTTTACTGAACTCAGACAACCTTCCTTGGATCTTTGCTTTCTTTGTTACATTCCTAGATAAAAGTACACAGAAACTGAAGTCAGGTTGTCTACAGCATTAGACTGTAGTCTGCCCCATTCTTTCTGGTCCTCAGTTCCCAGGTCCAGCAGACTAGATCTGCACAGGTCGGTGAACAGTCAACAGAGAGTCCTTAGGAATCGCTGTAGGAGTAAGATGTGGTGTTTAGTGCTCAAAATCTTAACAGACAGGAAACTGAGGCAGGAGGATTGCAGCCAGAGATACATGTCAAGATCTTGTCTCAAAACAGATAATCACTCAAGAAAACAACAAATAATCATTGTGCATGGCATGAAAAGAATGACTTTTAGTCAGAAGTCAGTGTTGAGTATCTAAAACATATTCCTTAATTTCTGTTACAACTTGTACTAATAGTAGAAAAAAAAAAGAAAATCTGTCCTTGAAGTACAGATTTATATTCCTTAGACCCTTTCTTCTATCACAATGCAAACACAGGGAGGGATATTCTTAATTGCTTCACAGAAGGTCATTTTTACTTTCTTTTAGTAAGTAAAATTTGATTTTATAATATGCCATCTAATCCATCAACAAGCTTCCTGTATTTTATAATCTAACTGAATTTCCCCATCTCTTTTCTTTCTGAATCTCTGTATTATGGATTCCCCTTTTTAATTATTTCTTTTAAATTATTTCTGAGGCCCAGAGATTAATACTTTCTTTACAGTGAGAAAGAGTTCAATTGGATTTTCTTGATTGCAAAGAGATCATATTTCAGAAGTATTAAAAAACTTACATGTTTAATTATGTATCTTAAACTAAAAATAGTCCGGATACTCAGAGTCCCCCATGGTCTTTTATGAAGTCCGGTGAAATATTTGTGTTTCCTTATCCAAATGTACGTTTCTGGTAAATACCATTATGAAGCTACTAGTTAAGAACAAGCTCCACTAAATGTTGTCTCCTTTCCCCAGTACAGCTGCTTTGTGTTCTGAAAAATCCCAGTCCTTATTTGTCTGGACACTTCCATATCCATTATGCCTTACATTTCTGGTTTTCAAAGATACTGGGTCCTGGATCTTTTAGCATTTCTAGATCAGATCAGTTTTGTGTGTTTTAAAATTCAACTCATTATGTTAACTCAAGTATTCATTAAAAGAAGTGCCTGCTAATGGCATACTATGGTTTGGAGGGTGCTGGTGTTGTAATGAGTGATTTTTCTCCTCCTCCTTCTTCTTCTTCTTCTTCTTCTTCTTCTTCTTCTTCTTCTTCTTCTTCTTCTTCTTCTTCTTCTTCTTCTTCTTCTTCTTCTTGTTTTTCTTCTTGTGGGAATTGGGTAAGCTGAACATAAAAGCAGTGAATGAGTAACAGAAGGATGTAGATACAAGTCCCATCCAGGATGTGAAAACATGTCATGAATTGAATGAGAACAGCCCTTATGGGTGCATATATTTGCATGTTTAGTCTCTTTTTTGAAGAACTGTAAGAAGAGGATTAGGAAGTATCTCCTAGATGGAGTAGGCATGGCCTTGTTGGATTAGATGTGTTGTTGGAGGTGAATTTTGAGGTTTCAATAGTTCATGCCAGGCTCAATGCTCTCTCTTTCTTTGATGTAAAGCTCTCAGATACTGCTCCAGCACCATGCCTGTCTGCTTCCAACCTTAATGATAATAGACTAATCCTTTAGAAATTAAGTGAGCTCCCGAGTAAATGCTTCCCATTATAAGAGTTTACTTGGCCATGGTGTCTCTTCAAAGCAAGAGATCAGTAACTAAAATAATATGATAGAATGTTAGAAGTATAAGGAATTCTCAGTTTATTAGCCACCAAACTGAATGAGGTCTAGTGAAGATCTGGGTGGCATATATAATGCAAATTTTATATTGTAATATGCCAAATCTCATCTTGTCTTACGGCTTGCCAACACTGAGATAGTTACATACATGAAAAGCAAGTGGAATTATGTCCATGGCCCTACTATCCTAGAGCTGAGAGTGATACATCTTGCAGGTAACAAACAGGAAGCTGTCTGAGACCAACTCCCTCAGATAAAATTTAGCTGACAAAGGACAGAATCACGAACATATATTTTTAGCTTTCAAGTATACTAAAATGTTAATGCAGCATACTTCCTATTTCCATAACTGTGCAGAAAACATATAGATGCATATGAATCATCTATGTGTACTGATTTATAATTAGATTAAGTTGTTGTTGTGCCATTACATAACCACCCTTCTCAGTTGGCTTCCTTCTAAGGCTTAATCAGACATTCAGACATATAGGAGCAGCAAAGACCAAGTTCAACATTAAAAACTGAAAACATTCCAAAGGACAAGGGCAAACTTGGAAGCACAATATATTGTTTTTCTGTTAGAAGCTCATCCTGTAGACCATGAGATAGCCCAGGGATTAAGAGATGATATTCCCATTAGGAGGATGCCAAAGAACCTGATAAAGAAGTGCCCTGCTCCATAGGAGTTGGTGGCTCTTGGAACAACACCAAAGTTTCCAGGAGCCTAGCATGAAAGATAATAGATGCAAGAATCTTCACTCATGGAAGTCTGGACCTGTGTCTTCATCATTAGATATTTATAGTTCCTTCTTATCCAGATACGATTTGCTAAGCTAGAGTCATCTGGCAGAGTTAATAAGAGGCTAAAATTTTATACTATAGAGAAAGGAATTTTACAAACTATTTATCTATTGATGCAAACTGATTGAGTAATTCCCCTAAGGTCACAGCACTGGAAATTGGAAAGCCAGGAGCTGTCAAGACCTAAATTCAGATCTGTGTGGTACAAAAAGTCATCATCCTTCTGGGCTGGCAGATTTCCAACAGAGAAGAACTCTTTGACAAGGCAGACCGGGATGACATAGAGACATTAACCATGGGAAAAGCTACAGACAATTTTTCCTCTGAAACAGGAGGTAAGGAGGAGAAGAGAAATTAATTTGCAGATAATTAAGAATTGACAATGTTATTTTCAAGATTTATGAGTTTTAGAGTGGCAGGAGTCAAAACATTGTAGGATCTTCTCTATTGACAGGTAAAATAATCTCTCTGTGAGATACATTTATTTCTAATTAACTTTAGTGAAAGCTAGTTTCCCCAACAGAGAAATAAGTGACAGTAACTTAAAATTAGAAGATATAAACTTTATTACACAAACAGCAGTTCAACAGTTCTGGATGGATATATATATATGTATATTTACCAGTGTAAATATCTGATGTGATGATTCTTTCATATTACCTATTGTAAACATTTACAGTAAATGGGACACATTAGTCCCAACCCCCACCATGGTAGATGTGGGTGTGTTGCATGCATATGAGTTTGTGGGTGTGAGTGCCTATGCCAACACATGCAAGACTAGAGAGCTGGCATTTGGGTGTGTCTTCATCAATAGCTCCCTGCCTCATTGCCTTGAGATAAATTGCTGCCATGAGGTCTCTCACTGAACTGGAAGCTTGCCATTTGGGCTAAGCTGATTGTCCAGCAAGCTCTTGGGCTATACCTGTCTCCACCCCTTAATACTGGGATATATAGAAAGTTAGCTGTTTACATAGATGCCAGACATTCAACCTCAAGTCCCCATTCTGGCACAGCAAGTGTTTTTCCCATCTAGCTATCTTCCCTGAGTCCAAACCTTCTTCTGAAAGTCTAATCTGCTCGGCAAGGTCACTGGACAAATATAATACTTAAAAAATTGAGTTCATCTGAAAGGAACCACATGCAAACAAAATTTCCCCTTTGCAAAATGTTGACATGAATGGCTGTGTTGGGCTCTCTTTGGGAAAGCTAGAATCCATGTTGTCGGATCTGCTGCTCTTCTGGGACCTGATGTGAAACAAGCTGCACCATTACATTTGTCTGTGGGTTTCCCAACATATTATGCTTTTTTTTTTTTTCATAGTGTTACCTGAATAGAGTTTCATTTGAGGAAATTAAATGCGTGTAGTGGTTGAATGAGAAATAAGGGTGGTTAAAAATGCTGAAATGTGTGTATTCAGACATAACTTGATTTAAAATGAAACTCCAGCAGTTTACAAAATGGGATGCTTACTCTATTAAAATGCAAATAAACAATGCCCATTGTTCTCCCCCCGACCCACTCCTTGTCTTCTCCCTATATATCCCAGCCTAGTTATGGAAGAACTTTTTAAAATACTCAAGGTCCTTGCCATTGTTGAGACTTGAATGTTTTTGTGTACAAATGTGAGCAAATTTATTAACAATTTGGAAGAATATTGTCTTCCTTTTGTTATTTGTAGAAGGAAACTACAATTAGATAACGTTATGGATGGGTAGTTTTAAAAACAGGAAGGAAGAAGGGTTTCCAGAGGAAATATAAACCGGTGAAGGGGAACAAATGCAGAATTGTGGAATCACGAGAACCCGGCACTTAGTTGAACTAGGCTTTTACCTGGTGTATTGCTACCTTTTGATTTCCTAAAATTTGGGAGATCTGAAGTCCTCTTTGATTGTGTAACAACCTAAATGTAAGCAACTAACTTTAATTTTCACTCTAGCAGTAAATTTTTTTTCTAAACTCTGGATTTTCTGTTTCTATTTAGATGACATAGTTCAGTTCCTAGTAGGTGTTTTATTCTTATTTCTGGATGGTTTGTAGGACTGAACCTTGGTTTTGGAAAACTGTGATTGATGTGTGTAACTTCCCTGAGTCTAGCCCCTCCTAAGTCACTCTGGCTGTTCTCTGAGTCCCAAGCTGATGCTGGGAAGCCACTTCTGTGCCAGCTGGGACTCTGATTTTTTCTCTTGGAGACCTCTTCCCCATCCTTATATTAGCATTCTCACCTTACTAACCTGTTACATGTAAGCACCTTTCTTGTATAATATTAGTGGGAACAGCCTTAATATTATACATCCCAGGGGCTCAGGAGAGAGAACTACTAACGGAGAGGACTATTTTCGGGAAATAGAATCTCAGCACACCGAGCTCTATAGTCCACTTGCTTTAATTCCTCTGGCACAACATCCTTTATACACAGCTTCAGTTCTGTTCTTGTAGCTAGCTCCTTTCTTGCCTGATTTCTCTCTATACTTCTCTAAGTTCTATCTTAATTCTCTCATCTTAATTCTGCCTCATCTAGGTCCTTTTCAGCTTGTTCTTGCCCAGCCAGTACTTCCCCATCTGGCTCTTCCTGATCTTCCATCTCATTCCTCTAGTACTGTCTTCTAGTCCTTCAATCTAGTTCTTCCCCATCTCAGTTTGTTCCTCTCAAGTTCTTACCCATCTAATTCTTCCATTCTCTTTTCTCTTCTCCGTCCCCTCGTGCCCTGGGAGTCCTGGTATATATACACTTACAAGCAGTATTCCCTTAGCAGTGCAAAGCCAGGCTTCCAGGGTCAAACGGAAGGGTGATAAGAATCACATAGAGAGGCAATAGCCTTTAATTATCATTTGCAACCCAAAAGGGAAGTGACTAATGGGGAAATGAATTAACTAAAGTCTAAATTCAGGTAATATCTAAGAAGAGGGATCTTATGTGCTCAACTATAATCTTAAATGTGATTGGTAGAAAATGTTAAGAATCTATAAGTTGCTAGGTTAATGGGAGAAAATAAAACTGTCTTCTTTTTTCCTGTGGCTCCTATCTGTCCAAGCTATCTGCCATTTTTCTGCAGGGTGGGGGAAAGTGTGCTCAGTCGCTAGGCAACCTGTGTACAGCTACATGCCTCTGGTGATAGTTAAAGGGAGATCTGGAACTAGAGGTAAGGTTTGGGAAAGGAGGAAGTAAAGCTTAATTGGCACATCTGTCAGGCCTTCTCAAACAGGTAGCCTGGATGCTTAAGTCTGTTCTTAGAGAGTGCAGAGGTATGTATCTCTGATAAGATACTTTCCTCCATCTGGGGATGGACCTGGCTGGATGCTGCCAATGATAATTACAGGGAGGCTTGAACTGGGTTTCTGGCTGAGCATAGCTGTCAGCACAGAAAGTTATCTAAATATTCCTAGAAGTGGTTAGATAAGGAGTTAGAGGTCTATAAAGTTAGTAAGGCTGTAAGAAAGACTTGTTATTACTGTTAGTCCTTGAGAGTGGCTAAGGGAGATACCTGATTCCAGAGAAAGCCTTTCCTGAGGCTGTTCTCCAAATACCTGGAATGTGTATGTCCAGAGAGTGATCAGTCCACACTGTTAGCCCTTCTTATGGAAAAATCAATTGGGAAAACTATGAAGGCACACATGATTTTCATAACAGAAGACAGCTGACATATAACAAGTCAAGTAACACCAAAAGCTCCTTGGAATTTGGCTTCCTCTGGAGGAATTCCTTGATCCCTCCAGGTAGTGACTTTGCCATAACTAGCTGAGTTATGATATATTCCTGTGGCCCACAGCACACTTTTACTAACAGTTTTGAATATCATGGCTTAATGGAATTATTTCCAAACATCGTCTGTTCTTCTGCAATGTACCTGGAATAACCTTCAAAATACGACATCCATGACTATTGCCAGGAGAAATTGTAAGTAGGCGAGTCCAGTCCAGAGACTCATATAAACCTTCCCTAAACTTGTCTACTTGTGCAGGTAGAACTAGCCGCAGATCCTCTGGCAGTCTCTTTCTCTACTTTCTTTGCAAAATATTTGTTTATCTGTGTGCATGTGGTGTGCGTATATGGATGCAATCGCCTATGTAGCCCTCCAAGAAAAGTAGAGTCTGAAGGCTGATGCAAGGACTTTCCTTCCTTTTACAGAATCAAAGCTTCTTGTTTTGACTAGATTGGATGGCCAGAGAGTACCCAGGATCCATCTGCCTCTACTTACCATCATTGGGGTTACAGGCACTTCCCTTTGTGCTAGGCTTTTAAGAGGACTCAGGTTCTGGTCATGAGTGTGCAGGAGCACTCACTCAGCTGTCTCTCTAGCCTCATCATCTCTCTCCTCCTCCTCCTCCCCTCTTCCTCCTCCTCCTCCATTTAATGCCTACATGCTTCCCTTTACAGACAGAGGGGACAACACATTCTATGCAGCTGGAGAAGATTGGGTACTCTTGAATGTGATGTGAAAACTTTGTGTTGTGTGTTGGACACTGTGTGAAAATAAATTGCTGTGACTGGTGTAATTAAAAGCTGAATGGTCAATAGGTAGGCAGGAGGTGTAGGCGGGACTCCTGGGTAGAGAGAGAACTCTAAGAAGAAGGCAGAGTCACCAGCCAGACCAGGAGAAAGCAGCATGAGCAATGTGGAGAGATGAGGTAATGAGCCACATGACAGAATGTAGATTAAAATAAATGGGTTAATTTAAGTTATAAGAGCTAGTGGGACCAGCCTAAGCCAAGGCTAAGCTTTCATAATTAATAATAAGTCTCGGTGTCATTATTTGGGAGCTGGCTGGTGGGACAGAGAAAGACTCGTTACAACTTAGATCCTTTAGACACCTTTAAGCATAGAAATGCCAGAAAACCAACATGCTTTCTTTTGTTTTGTTTCATAACTGTGTTTTAATCTGTTATAAGGCAAACTATGTCTATTCTTTTATTTGTTTCACAAAAGCCTCACCCCTAGACATCAGTGAAGAATAAAACCCTGTCCTATGTGTGCCCAAATTAGCCAGTGAGGTTTACCCGAGATTTATTTTCATTGTTGTTATGCTGCCATTTCATTTCTAACGGCTTTACATTTTGTTGTTCAGAGCAAGGACACCCTTTCTAGCCACTAGATAAGACAGGAATATAACGGGAATTGCTCCTAGTAACTATCTTCAGAATAATCCTCCAACTTCCATTTCATTTTCTTTGGGCCAACTTCAAGGATTTTTTTGCCTGTGTGTTCTTTTATACTCTCGAAATGGTAAAGATAAATAGGCCTAGGAGCCAGGGAAGGTATTTTTCTGGATGATATCTGCCTGTCTTCCTATGCAAACAGTTCAGGAGGCTCTCTCTGCCGAGGACCTAGGCAGATATGTCTGAATTGGCAAGACCTTATTTATTAGGTCTGTACTCTGTCAACCTTGCCTCATTTAAATGGAGACTTCATAGACTTTGCCCTATTAAAATGTAAAGAGTAAACTTGAAGTTACCTTGTAAATTGTAGATATAAATGATTGTGGTATTCGTATCATATTTTACTCTTGATGTTCCCTATATAAAGATGTGCCGGGTTGGAGAAAACATTTTGTCTATTGATTTTAGAGCTAGTGCTGACTGACTTTGTCCTATCATGACTAATACTGATGGAGTAATTTGGTGACGATCGAGAGGAAAGAAGGTTGGTAAAAATTGTGTTAATGTCCATTGTATTCAGCAACTTTTAGATTAAATAGCCAAAAGAACAGAAACACGCTCATGAGTTTTAGAAATAATAGAGAAGAACTTGTACTTAGGAAACCAGAGAGACACAATGAGAACACAGCAGAGACAAACATTGTGAATCATGGCACTTTCTTTTCTCTTCTTCCTCCCTCTTCCTTTTCTTCCCTTCACTTCTTCTCTCTCCCTCTCTCTCTCTCTCTCTCTCTCTCTCTCTGTCATACACACACACACCCATACACACCTATAACCCCCCCCACACACACACACGATGACTAAAATTTGCAAACTAAAAGCATGGGTGCACAAACTGACAAAGAAACGTGATTTAACAACGAGATCCAGAAAAAAAAATTGGCTTGAGTGGCCTGATGTAGCACTATCACATAATTGTTTAAATATATCTTCAGGCGTATTTCAGACTAAGTTAAGTTTCATGTGCATCTGTATTGATCTTGAACTGAGCTAGTGATTAATAGCGGTCTCTGAAACATATTCAGTAGCTTTTCCAGGAAGCTTCAAAATTACCCTTGCAATGCTATCCGTTTCCAGTATCAGTTGGGGTGTGTTGGCAAGAATCACTGCATTTGACTAGGAAATGGCTGCATTTGTCTATTAATGCACCACATGCTGTAATTTTTTTCTTACCATGAAGGAAAATTTTGGAACAAAATACTCTAGAATTTTATATCTCTTTTTAAGATATTAAGAGAGCACGTATGTTTTTCTCTTGTTCTACCATTTCAAAGAGGAAGAGGCATTCTTAACTGTTAAGGACTTTCGTGAGCAAGAAAAATGCAATTGCCAATCTTTGCTGGCTGCTCATCAACAAATAGGACACACTCATACTCTTATGCTTTTATCTATTGGATAATGTTAATGAAACTTAGATAGGACAAAGAATTATTGGGTGGATATTTTGTTGAGCTGTGGAATGGTTTTGATACACTGTTAAGTTGTTTAACTAGCTGTGTCTTGGCACACTGACCCAATGGCAAGCTGGATGATTATGTGGACCTGTAGATGTAACCGACCGCCTTATTAAATAAGAAACACAGAGCCAATGTAAAGGTGAAAGCCCAAGAGGTCAGAGCCGAAGCTTACCCGCTTTCCGCTAGCTAGCTTCTTCCGCCAAGAGAGCTCTCCGAAAAGGGAGCTACTTCCTGTGCGTCTGATTTATAAAGAGTTCTGGTTCTTCCTTCTCATTGGTTATAAACACAACTACGTGGCTGTCTCGTCACTGCCTCTCTGTCCAGACCTCCCACGTTTTCTATGGTTGGTATTGAGATCAAGGGCGTGTGTCACCAATGCTGGCTGTATCCTTGAACACACAGAGATCCACCTAGCTCTGCTTACCAAGTGCTGGGATTAAAGGCGTGCACCACCACCGCCCTGGCTTTCGCTATGGCTTGCTAATAGCTCTGACCCCTAAGCAACTTTATTTATTAACATACAAATAAAATCACAATTCAGTACAAATAGAATACCACTATATGGACCATCCACTACATGCTGATCAAAGTCCGTAGTTTTGGCCATGTAAGCCTTGGAGTGAGGTAGAATGTGACTTCTTTCACAGAGTTTTGGGTTTTTATTTTTTGTTGTTGTTGTTTGCTTTTGTTTTGCTAAGGCTAAAATTGGTAAGCACAAGGAAAAACATTCTATAGGTTAAGATTTACAAGGAAGAGCTTAACATATTTGCTCTATGTGGGATGAATTTCTCAGTGTTCCCTCCACTCCCCCAAATTTTTAAGTACAGAATGTCATGCAGTCTGTGAGGCTTGCTCAAGATGACAAACAGGGAATCACTGTAGACACAGTCATCACTTATTCCTCATGTCCTAAAGGAAAACAAATTAGGCAGTTGTTACATAAGACATTGTTACACATATTGGGATTCATACAAATTGGGTAGTTACACAAGATGTTGTTACATATTTTAGGATTCATACAAATTGAGCAATGGTTAACATATATTAGGGTTCATAATTGTTTTACATACACATGGGAGAGACTATATAAAATGTTTTTCTTTTTCACAGTGGTTTGATTGAATTGATGTTAATATTTATGTGCATAAATTATCTGTATGTAAAAATTATAACCCCTAGTAAAAATGAAGAAAAATAAGTTCAATTAGCAAACTAAGCATTTTCCTAAGGTTTAAAAATTGTCTCCAGAATTTGATAGGTCATAAAAGAAGTCCCATATACATAGGCTTTTTAGAAACTAATTATACGTTTTGCATATCCAATTGTTTAAATTGTTTTATAATTGTTACCAATTTAATGTTATATATTAATAAATATGTATTGTAGATACAGCTCTGCATTTTTCTATTACAGCTTCTTTCTGGGGGTTGGTCAAGTAATTCGGGTTGATGTGTTTTAATTACATTTATCCCCAGTCTATGCGCTCTGGCTTCTATTGTAAGATCAGACACCTTTAAAATGTTAAAACACACTAAGACCTTTTACCAAACTTTTTGTATGAGCATTTGGTACTGGTATTGGAATTGTGTAGTTTTGATATGTTCATAGGGAGAGAAACAAGGCATAAACTGAGTAATAGGAAGATACAAATCAATTATAAGAGAAGATGTTTATTAACCAAATGCCTTGAGGCATGGAACAAGATTTGATGAATTTGTCACCATCCCCTTTTATATCTTTAATCAATACTCTATTAACTACTGCTACCTTTATATATTAAATTTAAGTCAATCAACGTTATTTTGCATTTCATTTTCACCTTCACTACCCAGAAAATAAAACTATTTGCCTTTTTGTAGATGAGTTTTTTAATGTACAGTCTACATAGAATCCTCATTAATCACAAAATTCATTTCATGTTATAAAAACTCATCAAAGGTATAAATTAAATAATTGAGGCTTTTCAATTTTCCTTTTCAATTGGGCAGAATGGGCCAAAGAGCCGAAAGCACCGTGCTTTGCACTTTTTACTGCTGTGGGGTGATCTCCAATCTGGAACTTTACAGTCTGCGTTACATTTACATCTGCCACTGTAGATGTAACCGACCGCCTTATTAAATAAGAAACACAGAGCCAACGTAAAGGTGAAAGCCCAAGAGGTCAGAGCTAGAAGCCTTACCCGCTTTCTGCCAGCTAGACTCTCCCGCCAAGAGACTTCTCCGAAAAGGGAGTTTCTTCCTGTGTGGTTGTCTTATAAGGAGTCCTGTTTCTTCCTTCTCATTGGTTATAAACTAACTACGTGGCTGTCTCGTCACAGTCTCTCTGTACAGACCTCCCAAGTTTTCTATGGTTGGTATTGAGATTAAGGGCGTGTGTCTCCAATGCTGGCTGTATCCTTGAACACACAGAGATCTACCTAGCTCTGCTTACCAAGTGCTGGGATTAAAGGCGTGCACCACCACCGCCCTGGCTTTCACTATGGCTTGCTAATAGCTCTGACCCCTAAGCAACTTTATTTATTAACATACAAATAAAATCACATTTCAGTACAAATAGAATACCACTATATGCCACAATTTCTATCTTCATCAGGAACGCCTGCTTGGATAAGCAGTAGGTGATGTATCCTCATCACTCAGCTAGACGACAGGAGCATGCTGCTGTCCCACAGCTTGTGTGTGACTTGAAAGATGAAAATGATGAGAAATCAATGACTCCAGTTTCTTATATTTACTTTTAAGCAGATATTGTTGACAATCTAAGATAATTGGAATTTGCTTTCACCTAATGATGACATAGTTAAAATTCTCTGCTGTTCTCCAAGTCAAAACTTAATGTATAATCAAAATTGTAAATTTTCTTGGATGGTGGGGAAAGATCTTTTGTTGGAAACAGTAAATTTTGAGAGATTTGGTGATCTTTGTTCAACAAGTATGAAATGCAGATATAGCATACATGCTAATATGTATAAATATACTTTCATTTGTCTAAGACCAATCAGAACCTAGTTTTAATGTGTTCCAATAAAATGAATTTTAGTAAACAAATGTCTTTTCACGTAGCAATTTTCAGCATACATCTCTCAAATTCAAATTCATAATAAAATCTTGAGACTACTTCCAGTTAAGAACTGAATATAGGTTTTAAAAATTAGTATAATATGAGCTGGATAGATTGGATAGTAGTTAAGAGCACTGTTGTTCTTTCAGAGGACCCAGGTTAGGTTCCTAGAACTTATTATGGAGGCTCACACCTGCCCACAATGTCAGTCCAAGGGATCTTTAGCCCTCTTCTGAGCTCTTTGAGTACTGCATGCATGTGTCACACAAACAAACAAGCAGATACACACATACACACACACACACACACACACACACATATGACACAACTAATCTTTAAGTAAGTAAATTTTAATATTCTGTTTAATTATAAGAAACTTGTAGAGCAGTGGTTCTCAACCTTCCTAATGTTGTGACCCTTTAATACAGTTCCTCATGTTGTGGTGACTCCCAACCATAAAATTATTTCATTGCTACTTCATACTTATAATTTTGTTATGAATTGTAATGTAAATATCTGATATGCAGGATATCTGATATGTGTGTGGCCCACAAAGAGGTCTCGACTTGTAGGTTGAGAGACAGGGTTGTAGAGGAACTATACTATAAAAGCTACTGATATCTTGATAGAGGGAGCCATTATGGGGTTAGGGAGATACTTGGTCCTAGGGAAAATCCCAGGAATCCACATGGATGGCCCCAGCTAAGACTCAAACAATAGTGGAGAGGGTGCCTGAACTGGCCTTCCCCTGTAATCAGATTGATGACTATCCTAATTGTATCATAGAACCTTCATCTAGTAACTGATGGAAGCAGATGCAGAGATCCACAGCTAAGCACCAGGCCAAGCTCCTGGAGTCCAGTCAAAGAGAGGGAGGAGGGATTATATGGCAAGGTGGTAGGGGTCAAGATCATGATGGGGAAACCCGCAGAGACAGCTGACCTGACCTAGTGGGAGTTCCAGGACTATGGACTGACAGCTGGGGAACCTGCAGGGTACTAAACTAGGATCTCTGAATGTAGGTGACAGTTGTGCGGCTTGGGCAGTTTATGGGGCCCCAGGAAATGGGACCAGGATTTATCCCTAGTGCATGAACTGGCTTTTTGGAGCCCATTCCCTATGGAGGGATATCTTACTCAGCCTTGATGCAGAGGGGAGGAGCTTGGTCCTGCCTCAGCTTGGTATGCTAGACTTTGTTGACTCCCCATAGGAGGCCTTTCCCTTTCAGAGGAGTAGATGGGACATGGGGTGGGGGATAGGTTGTGGGGAGTGGGAAGAGGAGAGGGAGGGGAAACTGGTTTGTACATAAAATGAAAAAAAAACTTTTAAATTAAAAAAAAAGCTACTGATAAAGTCAGGAACTTAGTGGAGAGGAAGGGTCATGTGCTGATGAAACATGGTTTACTTACTTGCACTTCTATGGGCTCAGCTCACAAACTCTTCTGCTTTATTGTAACACTTGTTGGAAGATAGATGGGCCCCACACTGGCACCAGAGACAGAGAATATGTTTAGCTCGATTGACTTCTTTGACCTATTTTGCTTCAGCAGTATTATCTTCTAAAACGTTCAGTATATTTGATTTCACATGATTGGGGTGGTCGTAGATTTCCATGAGATAGTCCTTTGCAGTAGATATCACACGCCTTCAAGACACCAAAGAAGTAATGATTTATCAATGTGGCTTTGAGTTCCTTGGTTTTGGAGGAAACATGTCTCTCTATATATTTATAATTTTATTAAATTAATAATTAAGTAGATGAATAGCTAAACTTAGCAATATTTTAAGTAAAGTTGATTAAATCACATTTTATAAAATAGATGTATCTACTCGTGGCAGCTGAAGAGATGGCTCATTGGATACTAATACTCAATACTCTTTCAGAAAACCTGAGTTTGGTTCCCAGTATTCAAGTTGGGTGGCTCACAAATGCCTATAACTTCAGTTCCAGAGGATCCAACACCTTTTCCTGGCCTCTAAAGGCATTCACTCACATGTGACATACACTTACACATCTCCCAACACACACATAAATAAAAATAAACCTTAGGAAATGTATCTACTCTGAACTTAAAACCTTTCATTTAGAGCAAAAAGAGAAAATGCTCGCTACAACAGGTGTAGTCATGAGGTCCTTTTTGTGTAACAGTATGATGCTGCTTATGGAAAATTGAAACCCAGATATAAGCTTTCTGTCACCAGACACTGAGGTTGGATACTCTACCCACTGCTGTTTCCAACATCTCCACCATCTTTGACTTACTGTTTTTGATGTTTTCAAAAGGGCTTTGTCTGAAACACTGAAAATGTCTTCACAAAACAATCACCTTTAGGGGGCGATTTTCATAGAATATGGCAAAAATAAAATTTGATTTGAGCATTTCAGAACTGTACAGCCTTGTGTATGTTCACACATTTATGACCAAAGTGAAGCTGGAAATGCTCAGTGACTGATCCTGGAACTGGTCCTGATGGGAATATCTCTGCATATGGCCAATTACAGGCTAAGTGGGAAAGTAAAAATTGGGAAATAGATCCAAACCTTAGGTTTTATTTCAGTTTGTTAAGGAGAAAAATTTAAATTGGTACAATTATTCAGAAGCACTCTTCCCAAAATATCAGCACTTATTAAAATAGGTGAATTTACAGAAACAAATGCCTTGTTATAATTAGGCAAACTGTGTTCACCTAATAACTGCTTTTCATTGTTTTAAATAGTTATTTCAACTTTTGGATAGAAATGCTGTGTTGAACATGAAATTTACCTTAAGTCCCTGTAAAATTTCACTTAAAATTGCAAAGGGATTTATAGCAATTTGTGAAAGCCAATCTGCTCAGAATATGGGAATCTGAAAAGTGTGGTCAAGTAGTCAAGAGTAAAGCACAGTCGGAGATAAGGATCTCAGGTTATTGAGAGGGAAAGCTGAGAAATAGTCCCATGTAAGAGGAAGTTAGACATCTGGATTCACTTTAACTTAGCTCATACCTTCCACATGGAATATGAGACCTTATTTTACAATGATGCAGGGAGGTAGGTGGAGATTTAATACAGAAAAACTAAAATACAACTTCAAACCAAAGATGACACCATCATTACCTACATCATGTAGGTAATGTGGCGAGCCCCAAATATGGAGATTTTTAACTTCAAATTTCTCAGAGAAATGGTCTACAGCAAAGCCTGCAACTGTGACACTTGTCATGCCCAAGGCATCCTGGGGTCCTTTCAGTCCTAGGTAGAATGTGATTAGACCTTAACAAGCAGTCTAACACCTCTAGATATTTCAAAAATGACCTCTCTCTAATACCTGCAAATAGAAGAACAAATGTTAAGGTTCCATTTTATCATAATATACTGTTGGCTTTCCTTTATAGGAAGTATTGTTTCAGGTACTTTATGATGCTAGTCACTTTGTGTGAGGAACAACTATTGTTGGTAATCATTATACATAAGGGACCTGAAACACTGAAAGGACAGCCTCCTTAAAGTCACATGACTAGTAAGGAGTTAGTTTAGGACATTACTGTAGACATGTCCATTCTACAGTATGTGTGGCTGCCTATGGCAGTCAGGCATTATTGAACCCTGGAAATATGTTCTGAGAAATGAATCATTGTGTCACTGTGTAAGTATATAATATACTTACACAAACCTAGGTAGTAAAGATTAATCACCCCATGTGACCCTTTTAAAATAATATTTTAATTAATTCTTTGAGAATTTCATACAATGTATTTTGATCATATTTATACCCACCCCTTTCCCTAAATCTTTCCATATCCACTTCTGATTTCCTCACTCTTTCCTGATGTCATGTCCTTTAAAAATAATGAAAAATAATCCACATAGTCTAATTTGTGCTGGCCATATACACATGAGTGTCCAACAGTGCCCTGGACTGTAGTTGACCTACCAGGGGCCATACCCTTAAAACAAACAAACAAACAAACAAACAAACATCTAACCTGACTCTCTCTGCCTCAATGTTATCAATTGTCAATAACTCCGCAGTTAGAGATGAGGGCTCCTGAATCGCTCCCTTTCGTGCTGAAGTTTTGAGTGGCTTTTTCTTGTCCAGATCTTGTGCAGGCTGCTATGAGTTCGTCAGTGCAGTGGTTCTGTCAGTTCCAGAAGACACCGTTTCACTCTAGTTATCCACAACCTCTGGCTATTAGACTTTCTGACCCTTCTTCTTCAATAGCCCCTGAACACTGTGGCCTCAACGCAGGTATTCACAACTGAGCAAAGTACAGAGAATAAGTGTCAATGGAAAAATTAGTCACAAGTGGTATATTTATAGCCTCCCCCCCCCAACACGTGCCATTTGATGCAATTAAAAGATGTGAAAACACAAGCTGCCCGAGACTGACGCTGGTATCATACCACAGAATTTCCTGATAAATTCTTATAATTGCAAGGAGAATCATGAAAAATATTGGTAGAAAGTATGGAATAGAAAATATGTAAACCAGCATGTCACATGGTTGTTTTCTACGTTGTCAAGTACTAGATACAGTACAGAGGTATGTGATTGTATGTATTATACTTTTACTTGTACACACCTCATGATCATGAACACATGAGTGATACAGTCACTATGATGTCACGGTTGCTACAGTGTCATGAGGTGATAGTTTTTCCAGTTCATGTATAATTTCAGGGAACCGCCATCTTATATGTGATTCATTGACCAAAGTCGGATTTATGGGATACATGACTGTATGTTGTAGTACCTTAAAATCAAGTGTGACTGGGAACTTCTAAGAGAAAAGAAAATACTTAAAATATTATTGGTACTTTTCAGAGAGATGAAAAGATTTTATGTTCAAATATAATAATAAGGAGCATGTATGTACAAAAGTGGGAAATGCTCTCTAGACAAAAAAAATCTCAAAAAGAGGTAGGAGTGTGACAAGATGATCAGAAACTAGAGAAAGGAAGAGGGTAGGAGTTATGCAGACATAGTGCTAAGATACGAATTTTTCAAAAAAATTAAATAAGGAAAAATTGTAAAGCAAGAAACAAAGTACAGACTACAGCATTACCGCAATATTACCCAATATCAGAATAAGTACAAAAGCAAAGAAAACGGTAGATTATGGAGGCCCACAAAGGTTTCCTAGTGAGATCTGAGCTTGCTTTACCCAGCAGAGCTGCATTAGAAGATTGCTTGACCATGTGCGTGGTTACCAGGTGTTTGGAAGGGTCTGCATTTGGATGTGTGGTGTGCTTTGGTCTAGCAAGGGGAGGTTGTAGCATGAATCTTAAAAGGTCTTATTAATAAAAACAAACCCAGAGCCACGGATTGGGGTGAATGCTGAAAGATCAGAGAAACAGAACCAGCCACAGCTAACCTCATCATGCCAGTTCCTTAGCTGATCTTGTTTCCTCAAACTGGAAACCTCTGTGTCCTCATCCAAATGGATCTCAACTGAACTGCTGCTAAAAGCCTAAAAGCTTAACCAGGCTCTAGTTCCTAGTCCTCACGCCTTACATACCTTTCTGCCTCCTACCATCACTTCCTGGGATTAAAGGCATGTGTCACCATGCCTGGCTGTTTCCAGTGTGGCTTTGAACTCACAGATATCTGGATGGATCTCTGCCTCCAGAAGGCTAAGATTAAAGGTGTGTGTGTGTGCCACCATTTTCTGGCCTCTATGTCTATCTAGTGGCTGTTCTGTTCTCTGACCCCAGATAAGTTTATTAGGATGCACAATATATTGTGGAACACAATATCACCACAGGAGGTCTGTTGCCCTGCCCCTTGGCATTCCTTTAAAAAGCCCTTTAGAAGAGACAGAAGGGGATGGTGGATAAGGATCCAGGCCCTCCTGAACTATCCTGTGTGTCTGTCTCTCTTCCCTCTATATTCCTATGTAAATATTTCTCAGTTCTCCCTCCTCAAGAGTACCCTTGGGTAAAAGTGGGAGATGGTCTCTCATAGTAAATGAAGGATAGACAACATTCAGTGAAATACCTTAAGATAATCGTGGAGATGAACATTAGCTCTCATATTTAAGGTCTCCCACCAAATGTACGCTATATAGAATTCAAACAAACAAATCCTTATGGCGAGTGCTCTCAATGGTATGACTTCTGAAAAGTATAATCAAGAAGGTCCAGAATTGCAGTGCTTGCAATGGCATCGGATGTCACAACAGCCAACTGGAACTGGAAAGTAATAGAGCTTGCTTTACACATTCCCATGGGGGAATATCTAGTTTAGAGTTTCTTTTTCCATTTCTGGAAATATATGGAGTTCAGCACCAAAGACAGCAAAGGAAATGTCAATGGTGTGACAATGAGAGGTTCCCAGGAAAATCAGACTGAAACTCGTCAATGTAGGGCAGAGTTCTGGAAGATACATCCTTTAAAAATAAAATTAATCTGCCGGGCATGGTGGCTCATGCCTTTAATCCCAGCACTCTGAAGTCAAAGGCAGGTGGATCTCTGAGTTCAATGCCAGCCTGATCTGTAGCTAGAGTTTTTCTGGTCCTGCCTGGCCCACAGTCAGGACAAATCTCTCTCTCCCGCCAGTCCCGCAGCTGCTCAGACCCAACCAAGTAAACACAGAGACTTACATTACTTAAACTGTTTGGCCTAATGGCTCAGGCTTCTTGCTAGCTGTTCTTATATCTTAAATTAACCCATTTCTATGAATCTATACCTTGCCACATGGCTCATGGCTTACCAGTATCTCACATGTTGGTACTCATGGCAGCAACTGGCAGAGGCTGGCAGCGTCTCTCTGCCTCAGCCTTCACTCCCCAGAATTCTCCTCTCTCCTTGTCCCACCTATACTTCCTGCCTGGCTACTGGCCAATCAGTGTTTATTTATTAACCAATCAGAGCAGCACATTTAACAGACAGAACATCCCACAGCACTGGTCTACAGAGGGAGTTCTGGTGCAGCCAGAACTATGCAGAGAGACCATTCTTTAAAAGGAAAAAGAAAAACTAAAAATTATTGTAATGATTATCTTTTTCTATATTTTGAGAAGTTACTGTCTGGAGAAGATGTGTAGGTATAAGTGGATGTTAAGTACATATAATGTTAAGTGAATGAAGAAAGTACAGAAGAGAATTAAATGGATGATGGTGGCACACGCCTTTAATCCTAGCACTCAGAAGGCAGAGGCAGGTGAATCTCTGTGAGTTTGAGGCCTGCCTGATTACAGTAAATTAAAAGTGCTCTTCTGGAAAGAAAAGTAACCCTGCAGGGAACACAGTTTAGCTTTGATTGTCATATATGTATTAAGGAAAAATAATAGAGTATCCATCTTAATCGAATCTTGAAATTTGGATTTGGGAAATGTGTGTGTGTGTGTGTGTGTGTGTGTGTGTGTGTGTGTGTGTGTACAGTGGGACAGACATTACTTATTTCATAGTGCCTAAAAGAGGAAATAAAAATGGAAACTATCTATATGACCATTGACTTGGGTGTAACAAGATAAAAAAACTTTAGCTGAAAATTAATCCTCCTGAGAGAAAATAAGGAAATAACAGTACTGCTTTTAAAACCTCATCTGTGTAAATATTTGACTGCTTAAACCACATATAGGTATATGCATAGACTATTTAAATTAATTAAAAATTATGCATGCATTATATGCCTAAATGAAAAATTTTGAGTATTTTTTGTTGTCAATTCACAGTAAGAAATCTCTTTCTACAACTTACTTACTTGATTATTTTTTTTTGGAATTGATGCAGCTATCTTTTTTCTATAATTTATTCTTTAAAATTTATCTCTTTGACTAAGGTCACTGAAACCTCAGAAGCTTTTACAGTCTCTTGTAGCTAGCCCTCAGATACTCCACACCACAGGATAACCTGTATTATTGAAGACATCCAGGTACTCCAATGGTGTTACATGTGGGTCAGCTCCCTCTTTCACGGCTCTATTTTGTCTTTGGTGTAGTTACTAAAGCAGAGACACACTGTATTTGGGAGCATTGATGGCAACCTGAGATTTCCCCTTGATTAGATCAAATCTCACAAAGACAAGGCAATGTTTTCTGTTCCTAAACTTTTCACTTTCCTATGGAGGAGAAATTATTTTAGTGTGAACTACAATTTGAATTTGTTTTCTTAAAAATTCAAGTTTACCCATGACAATAATAAAGATGACAGGATTACCATACAGGAACAAATGTCTCAAACAACAAAGTGTCCTCAGCTTTCTGTAGGTATTCAGGGCAGCCTAATGTTATTAAAATTTTAGAAATCCCTGTTGATAATTCTAGCCTTGTACTGCTATTTGTGGGTTTATAAAATCACTGCCAATCTTTTGAACCGTAAATACTATATAATCGCATTGTCAAAATTTAGCCATTCTCTCATTTATTTTTTGTTATTTTTCCATTAATGGTACACTGTAGAGTTTTCTGTTTTTTAGCTAGCATTAAAATTATAATTTACTTACACAACAGTTATTTCATAATCTATGCTATGCATTATTCTACATATGTATTGTAAATTGTGTTTGACAGTGTTGCTGTGAGCTTTCTACATGTGGATATTTTTCTTTTATTTTGAGACACATGAACGGACTGTTTTTCCATTCTTCAAGAAAATATTTTATAAATTTAATAAAATGCAAATCTATAGTGGTTTAAGTCTATACTGGTAAAAAGCAATTCTCTTCCCCTTCACACTCACTAAACAGTAACTGACTTAACTAGGCCACATTCAGTCCTGAAGTTACATTCAAAGTAAGTACCCTTCAATGGGTACGTTATCTATCATTATGTCATGTTGACATACAAATGCTATTATTATTTGTGCCCACAACCACACTGCTCATGTAGTTTCCGCTTTTGCTTGAAGGGTTTACTGACTCAAAATTCAGTAAGCACAGTCAAAGCCCATATTTTCAGGACATAAATAGCTTTGAGTGTTTGCTATCGTCTTCCCACAACACAGTTTAAAGCAATATTTGTATTGATTTAATATACATTTCAAAGGTTAGTGGCAAGTAGGAACTATTTTAACACTGGTATTATTTGTGTTTTCATGCTTGCTAATGGCCTATGTATGATTCTTGCCCACATATTGTGAGAGGCCTTGCTATAACTTTGTTGTACATGGACACATATTTCCAGGTTTTTCTTTTCTCTTCCTTCCTTCCTTCCTTTCTTTCTCTTTTCCTTCCTTCCTTCCTTCCTTCCTTCCTTCCTTCCTTCCTTCCTTCCTTCCTTCCTTCTTCTTTCTTTCTCTTTCTTTCTTTCTTTCTTTCTTTCTTTCTTTCTTTCTTTCTTTCTTTCTTTCTTTCTTTCTGTTTTTTTTTATTTAGTTTTACCAACATTTAAAGATGTTTAAATGTGTTTTGAGCTGTCTCTGATATGCTTACACAACATAAAATTGAACTAAACTTGCAGTGAGAAATACTAATCAGGCTCAATTTCCTCATCCTCTTGATCCTTTGGGTCCTATTCCATTTCCTCTTATTTTGATTCCATGTATGTTGTGAATGCTAATGGATGAGAAAGGGAAAACAATTATAAAAAGCTTTGGTGCCGGCATGCCATTTCCATAGTGCTGGTGTTTCCTTTGCAATTAGTCATTACTGCTTATTAGTATAAAGAGCATAAACTGTGCAGGAGAGAGTTGTACATTGTAGCCTATTAGCCAATTTTTTAAAATCATCAGTTGGTGTTAGCTTGCTTTATTTCCGAAGACTGGTATTTCCTTCATAATTCACGACTGCTTACTGGTGAGAGAGAGAGAGAGAGAGAGAGAGAGAGAGAATACATAAACTATACATTCTCTTATTTCCTGGTTGAAGATTACCTTTAACATTAACTCTTTAGAATGAGAGTTATTAGGAGGCATAGAATTACTTGGTATGCAGAACTCTTTAGGCCTCTTGAATGGATAATCTCTAGAGGGTGGTACCTGGTCTCTCTACTCTGTGTAGTAGAATTTTGACACGACCCCTTGTGAGAATTGAGTGATTACTATGTTCATTGGCTATATTTTAATAGTTTCTCTTTTCATCATTTATTCACTTAGTTCTTTTCATATTTGGTTCTTTATCTCCTTGGTTTGTTTTGGGAGCTGTTGCTAGGGTCTTCTTCCACAGAAGGTTCCACTCATTTCCTTGTATTTCTTTCCCCTTGTTTGTGTTCTTTGCCTCCTCGGGGTATTTGGTGGAAAAGTGTGTACCATGGCCCTGAAACATTTAATTGGGGGATTTAAACAAGTCTTTCTCTGAGGTACGAGGCAAAAAAATAGAAATCTTCACAGAGTTGTTCAGATGGGATTCATCTCAATGTAGTATTTCCATATCAGATCTTTTTAATTAAAGGAGTCAATAGCTCCTGATTTTGGCATGGCAGGCAAAGATGCAGTGGTGGGAATTCTGATTTTAATCAGATCTCCTTCATCGATACTTTAAATGGTAGACAGTCTTTGTTTGACTTCAAGGTTATTTTCTCTTTGACTGAAAAAAAACTATAAAACTACTTTACCTTAAAAAAAATTAGTTCTAGGACAGTCAGAAAGGGAAAAGAAAAACAAAGGAATAGGAAGAGGCTCCTTTTGGTTTCTTCTCTGGAGACAATATGATACATAAAGTTAGACTATATGGTTTATATTTGGACTATGTAGGAAACTGCACACATCTCAAAAACAAGGACAATAAAGCAACTTTATCATCCTACTTTTTAAGAAAAGGACATTTCCTTTGCTTACTCCACATGGCCCTTTATGAAGGTAAGTGTTCCCAATCATTATCAGATTTCCAGGGCGATAAAATCAATGGGAAGCTCCACATAAGATTTAGGGTCGGGGGGCTGGAAAGATGGCTCAGAGGTTAAGAGCACTGACTGTTCTTCCAGAGGTCCTGAGTTCAATTCCCAGCAACCACATGGTGGCTCACAACCATCTGTAATGAGATCTGGTGCCCTCTTCTGGCCTGCAGTCATACATGCTGTATACATAATAAATAAATAAAAATCTAAAAAAAAAAAAAAGATTTAGGGTCTATGGCTTTAATAAGACACCCCAAAGACAGAGAGGATAATTTGTTCACGTGCAACTAGACCAATGTTCAGAAAAATATTCCTAATTTCTGTGCTTGTCTTCTTTCTGGTGATCGTGACCTCATTTCTTCTTTGTTCCTCTGTGGGTTTCATGTTAGTCCAGTTTCAGATGTGATGCTGTACTGAATACAGATGTCTATGAAACCAGGCCTTAGATTTCACTCTAGATCTTCAACTTCATAACTTCCTGGTCTGGTTCATTCACTCTGATAGCAGGGATGCATCAGACCATGCTTTATTGTCTGTTTTTTTTTTTCTTCCTTCCTGTATTACTTCTGTGTGGACTCAGAAAATTGTTGACAAGCTGAATCAAAATTTTAATATAAAGTAGCATGACACATATATATGTCCAAAAAAGATCTCTCATTCTATGAGTCTTTGGAAGCATAGCTTATGTAAGTTTGTTCTGCTGTTCCAAGAGTATGCATTTTTAATGATACAGTTCCTAGTATAAACACCCTGTTTTTTTAATTCTAGCATCTTATTTCATTTAGTAAATATCTAATTCATATCTAGTAAATGCCATGCACTGTGCAAATTGATACGTACATAATGGGTAAGAACTTTTCACTTTTTCTCTTTGTGAGTTCCTCTCTCTTCTAATGTACTTGATGGTAACTGGACAGCTGATGATAAGCTGAGTGTATAGAATTCTGTTCTCCTTCACGGCACTGGCCAAATTTACCTCAAGTAATTGATTATGTAATTAGTAGTTTCACATCTCATATCTGAGTAAAATGCTATTTAAGATAAAACCATATCATTCTTTATTTCCGCTGCACCCTGACTTGCAAGATTGCTGCTTTGCCAAAAGTATAATTCATTCATTTCATGTTGGGTGAATGACTAGATGAATCTCTTAGCCTAGTATTAATAAGGCTCATTCTCATTGTCAGCAAAGGTATTTGGATAATTTAGGAAGACTGCATCTTTTTAGATAGACACTGCCTTTAGTGTTACTATTTAAAAGGACATCTTTAAAACTTGGATGCATCTCATGTTTTATAGAAAATTAGAAATAATTTGTTTTTTTTCCCCCATGGAAAAGATACTTCACCCATCTATTCACAATAGACCACTGCACTTGGCATACTTGGCCTTTTTACTGTGAATGTAGAAAGGAACCGATGTTCATCACATGGAATAGTTAAAGGGAAGTAAAAAGAAGGGCTAAATGAGCCATTTTCACCTCTGCTCTCCTTATGATGTCTTTCTGGAACCTTGTTTTGTAAATATTAATCTCTCTCTGTCTCTTAGTGAACCAAGCTGCTGAGGGATGTCTTTCTGCATGCTGTGAATATGTGTTGCTCTCATTGATTGATAATAAAACTGTTTGGCCAATGGCAAGGCAGAATAAAGTTAGGCAGTTCAATCAAACTGAAGACCAAGAGGAAGAAAGGGTGGAGTGTGGCAGCCGCTATGAGCCTCTGCCAGGAGAAGCAGGATGTGAGAGAACAGATAACGCCAGGAAGCCATGGGGCAAAACAGATTAATAGGAATAAGTTGAGCGAAGTTGTAAGAGCTAGTTAGTAATGAGCGTGAGCTATAGGCCATACAGTTTGTAATTAATACAAGCCTCTGTGTGTTTACTTGGGACCAAGCGGCTGCAGGACTGGGTGTGAAACAGGAAACTTCCAGCTACACCAAGCTTTTCTCCCTTTTGTTTTTTAAACTGTAATTGTTTATTTTTTGAGATTAATATAATTACATACATCCTCCTCCTCTTTTCTTCCTCCAAACCCTGCCATATGGTCCCTCCTTGCTCTTTCATATTCATAAACATGTACATATGTACACACACACATTCCTAAATATGGGCATACAATCTGCTCAGTCTGTAAAATGTTACTTGTATGTATATATTTTTAGAGCTGACCATTTTGTTCTTTCTCTCTCTCCTGTGTGTGTGTGTGTGTGTGTGTGTGTGTGTGTGTGTGTGTGTACGTGCATGCTTGCGTGTCTGTCTGTCTGTCCGTCTCTGTATGTATATGTCAATACCTCCTGCATAGTTGTGAGTGCTGACTTGTCATGTTATGGGACACAAATGGAGCTCAGAGGACAACCTATGTTTTTGGTCTTGTCTTCCACATTATTTGGAGCAGGTTCTTAGATACCATGTGCAATCCAGACTAGCTGGTCCACAAGCTTCCAGGAATATCTACCTTCCATCTCACTGTAGGAGCACCTGGTACTCAGGCCCATAGACCAATCATTCCTCTTATGCAGTCCTGCTGGGTAAAGCCACTAGGAAACCTCGGTGAGCTCCAACCATCTCCCTAGCCTAGACTGAGTGTGAGAGGAAGTTCCATCTGTTGGACATTTCCCTGTCATGGAACACTGTGCCTGGTACCATCAGTAACAAACCATTACATTCTCATGGTGGTGAGAAGCATGTTATTGGTAGTATTACTTCAAACAATAGGACATTTGACGTGGATAGGATGCTCAAAAAAAAAGCGAAAGTGAAGAGTGGTTGAAAAATTGGAACCAGCCACAGAGATGGTGCTTATGAGAAAAGTAGACAGAACGAGCATGGCTGTGTGTGGGAGGGAGGACAGAAGGTTAAGGAGAATGCACACAGAGTTCTTGTTGAGGAGGATGAGTACAGAGAGCAAAGCTAGACTACTTAGTATTAGTTCTGCCAGGAAGACCATTTGGTTTGGCCCCTGTGACCCCTTTGAAGTCTTAGCTTTTTACTTTTCTGCAAGCTCTGCATATTAAATATTTTAGTACATCCTCAGATCATATAAATTTTTGGCCTGTTTCATCTCAAAGAAAACACTTCCCATAGAAATTTAACTTGGTCTTCATTTGGCAATATCCATTTAGTTGTTATTAGGTGAATTCTTAAATAAAAAGGGTAAAAATATAATACAGTTTTGGCATCTTTAAGTACTTTAAGGATTACAGAAAGACTAACTAGAGGAAATTATAATTTAAAGGTAATTTGGGTTCATACAGTAACTTTTAGGGCTTCTGGTTAGAATCTGCAGATAAGAGCGACATCTGTTCTGGCAGTAGGTGTTTCATTAATGGATACTGAAGGCTGTTATTTTTTAACATTTGCCATTATGAGTACAGTGGGTAGAATGGCTGTTTATTCATTTATATGTATCATTCCCTGGATCAAAAGTAATAAAGCACAACAATTTCAAATGCCACATGGAAACACCTGCTGTAACTTTTTTCTTTCTCCTTCATCTGTTAACTAACTCTTATCCTTCCTTACTTCTGAGGATAGGCATCCCCTTCCAAAGCCTTCACTGAAATATCGGTGTTTGTCTGACCAGACTTTGGAGGCAGAGGAGACCTGTTGCACACCAGGAGGTTTCATCTCTGTTTCCCTTGCTGGTTTGCTTCCGTGTACACTCTACTAGTATTCACTTGGATATTCTTGCCAACCATTATGTTTCCTAAGGTATGTTATGCATTTGAAACTGTTGTTGAGTGAAAGATTGGATACTAACATAAGGCAAAAAGAGAAAAAACAAAGAAGTTAATAGTTGGTGATTGCATGCTATGCCGCTTTCTGCTCTGTTACATTTCTTTTAATATTTTAAGGTACTATCTTGTGGACATTTGTCTTTGAAGTAACCCAATACACAAACATATTTTAAAATGATTACTGTAGCTAACATTATGAGTAAGTAAACTATATGGTGGAAGATGTACTATATTCCATCTAGGCATTTCTTAAGGGAGTTGATATAAACTGCAATTAGCCCGTTTCATGTTAATTTATCTCATAGAGATCCAAACATTATTGGCATAGGGCAAACAAAAAATAGAACAAAAACAAAGAAGTTAAATAAAGGGCATTAATTTATTAATTGTGAAGACAGACTACACCTTACCCCTGAAATTATCTGACTATTTGTAGTTTTCTGTTATTATTTGAGATCAGTTATAAAACAGTGACCTTAGTCATATCATTCAGCTAAGGTTGATTCAGATTGCTTAATTGTTTCATAAATCACTATCAAAAATATGTAGGAAGGGAAAATGAACAAATTATTTCTCAAGGGCAAAACACATTTGATTTGAGGCGATATAATTATTATAAAAAGTGCGATTTTTTTTACAAATCATAAATTAAGTATATTCCTAATTAATGGCTTTTCCAATTCTGAAAATGATTTTGCTCATGTTTATATGGCAAAATGTCCCATTGAGGGGCTGGAGAGCTGGCTCAGCTGTTAAGAATAGTTGCTGCTCTTTCAGGGGGCCTGGGTTTGGCTCCTAGCACTCACATGGTGGCTCACAACCACCAGGAACTCCAATTCCAGGGGATCTAATGCCCTCTCAGAACTCTGTGGGTACTGAACTCATATGGTGCAAATATAAACAGCCATTCACATAAAGTGAAATAAAAATGAATACATGTTAAAAAATAAAATTTTCATATGATATTAATATCTATGAAAATTACAGCTACGAAGGATGATGGAATTAAAAACTTTGTACAATTGGCTATTTTACAAAGCTTTAGAATTTGAAAGCAGTGTGGTAACATTTCAGAATAGCATGGATCAATGTAACACAACAGAGAACCCAACATAGATGTTCATGTATATGGGGATATCACAGAGAATAGAGGTGATGTCTTAGAGAATGAATAGGTTGAACCTTCAAAAAGTGATGTTCAGAAAACTTAGTTATCATTAGAAAAATCAAGATTTTATTCCTACTTATTCCTTATACTAAAATAATTAAAATAAACAATACATAGAGAAAAGTTATGTTTTTATTAGACATCTATATTTAGGCTTTTCTATATTAAAGTGATTTTCCAAATTGCAAGTGTAAGTTGCAATCAAATTTATTTTTGTCTGTAGAGTCTTGGCTTGAAGCCTGACATACATATGATTTCCCTCATATTTATATGGGCTCCCACAAACATATAAACCAATGTAAAAGGAACTTTAAATTTTGTATAAATGTTTTTATTGAAATTAGACCATTCAGCACACATTTTATTAGTTTAACAACATATATTATATATTACTCGATCTGAGGATTTGCAAATTAAATTTGTGCTTGTAAATGACTGCCAATAACCCATTGAATGAAATCACCATCATCCATTCAGTACGTATTTGCTGTTGTCTATGAAGGCTGTTTTCCTGCTGATAGTTTTAGTTTACACTTGTGCACATGTGATTGTATGCATGTGTGTGTGTATGTGTGTGTGTATTCTTTCATACTAATCTTCAATTTTCAGAAATTGTTTTTCAAGGTGAGTAGATTCAAAGATACCATGACAATTTAAATTTAATAGATAATTGCTTGTAAGTTTGCTGCAACTTACTTTTTGACTATTGATAATTTATGACACATACTTATCCATGTATATTACTGGATATTGACTTAAAAGTTTTTTAGGGCTGGAGAAATGACTTTGTGGTTAACAGTGTTTGACACATAATCATGAGGACTACAGGGTGGGTCTCAGTACACGTGTAAGAAGCCAGGCACCCTGTGCATACAAATGGCATTCTGCTCCAAAGTTAGGGTGAGGGGGAAGAAACAGGAAGACAGCTAGGGCTTGCTGGCATCCTGCCTAATTGAAAATTTGAAAACCCTAGTATCAGAGAAAGACTGCCTAAAAAGGTTGAGAGTGATGGATGAGGACACCTAGCCTCCAGGTTTGCATGCACAGACACTTACACACACACACTCACACATATGCATACATTCACACACATATTTATATACATCTCTCAAAAGTTTGCCAATTTAATGATTTTAAAGTGATACATTATTTTTCTTTTATTTGCATTGCCTAACCATAAATGTCTTAGGAAATCCATTGATAGAGTCACTGATTCTTTGATTTCTAACAAAGAAGGCAGCTTAGAACATCTTTCATTTATCAGTTGTGAGGATGTGGAACATTGTTTTTCTTCTGTTGAAAATAGACTTTTTTCATACAATGTGTTCTGGTTACAGTTTCCCCTCCCCCCATTCCTCCCGTTCCTCGCCCTTCTGCTCCCACCTGGATCCACACTTTTCTTGTCTCTCTTTAGAAAACATCTGGGCATCTAAGGGATAATAATAAAATCACACTAAGATAAAACAAGAACAAACAAATCTGAATATGACAAAACAAACAACAAAAAAAGAGCAAAAGGGAAAAGCGCAGGAAATGTTTATAGACTCAGAGACACTCCCGTTTGCACACAGAGGAATCTCATGAACACAGGACACTGGAATATAACATATACACAGAGGACCTGCAAGGAAAGAATGTCCTGACTCAACATTACTAGACAAAGAACCTCCAAAGACGCCATTGTGTTTGTTTTGTGCTGGCCATCTACTGCCTAGTGTTGGGTTCACTCTTAGGAATGGTTTGTCTACCTAGTGAGAACCACTTAGAGAAAACTTAAGTTTTTATTTGCAAGTGGTTATCGATTGGAGATAGTTTCTGGATTAGGGGTGTGGGTATGTCCCTATTTCTCTCAGCTCTAGGACCTGTGCAGGCCCTCTGCATTCCATCACGGTCTCTCTGAGTTCATATGTGTAGCAGGTGTGCTGTGGTTAGAAGGCCTTGTGTTCTTGGTGTTCCTGATCACCTCTGGCTCTTACACTTTCTGCCTCCTCTTCTGCAGAGTTCCCTGAGCCCTGAGAGAAGTATTTTGATGGAGACACCACAGGGCTGACTGCTCTGTGATCTCTAACTCTCTGTATATTTTCTGGTTGTGGATCTGTGTTTGTTCTCATCTGCTGCAGGAGGAAACTTCTCTGATGATGGCGGAGTAAGGCATTGATCTAGGAGTATAGCAGAATGATATTACAAGATACACACACACACACACACACACACACACACACACACACACACACATATATATATTGTTCATGTTCTTTATCACCCAACCAATGTTGGGTATGGGTTCCATCTTCTTGAGTGGGCCTTACATCTAAGCAGATATTGGTTGGTTACTCCCATAGAGTTGTGCCGCTATTGCTCTTGCATATCTTTTAAGCAGGACAGAATTTTACTTTAAATTGTTTGTGGCTGTGTTTGTGTTTACATGAAGCATTAATCTAATTAATCTTAATCAATAAAAAATCAGGAGTCACATATTGGGATAAGAACCTGAAAGACCAGAGATCAGGAAAAAGCTGCCAGTTGCGTCCTATCTTTTCCATTCTTCCATCCAAAGGGGGCCAAGACCTTCTCTCAACCCCACCTTACCACTTCCTGGGTCCTCTCTGTCTACAATCCACCAAACCTCTATGATCAGCTAGTGGCTAGCTCCCTCTGACTCCAAGCAAGTTCTGTTTGTCAGAACATAATCAAAATATCACACAACATTTTCATTTCTCTTTTGGTAGCATGCAGAGTACTGTCCAGTACCATGAACACTAGGCAGTGGGGTGAAGGCTCTATGTAGGCACCAACTTGCCTTCTCCACATTCAATGAGTTCTGTAGGTGTTGTCTTCAACAACAGAGCCTTGCTGTCTTGTCTGTGGAGAGCAAGCTATAGTCTTGGGAACCATCTGGGTTGTTTATGGATTTCCATGAGATCCCTTTGGCCAACAACTTGATTAGATGTAACCTAAACCCAGTACTGGAAGCTTCATTTAGTGACAAGAAATATCCATTTGGGGCTCCCCCACCATTATTTATTTGGTGATTTCATTTAGATCATCTACATATATGTATATATTTTGGTAAACTTCTACTGTATTAGGTTTCCATACAACCCCTTAAATGGCCCTTAACTTTAGCTGTCCCTCCCTCATCTTATTCCCTCCATCATCCTTTTTTACCTCCCCCTCTTTTGATTCTTCTGTTCCAACAACCTTCCCACTCTGATCCACCCATAACTATTCTCTTCCCCCTTCCTAGGGGAGCATAGTTTAAGAATCATCTGATCCCTTTCTGCCACTGAATCCAAATTATTGTGGACCAAACTTGAACTTCCTCTAATATAGAAGCCCCTACTGAAATAAATAATTTTCTGTATCATTGACTCCATCATGTGCTCACTTGTGGGAATCTGCCAGAGTCCAGCTCTGACCCGCTCCCATCTTTTGAAGGGTTTTTGGGGGGAGGAGAGAGGAATGAGGAAATAATAGATAGAAAGGTAGATGGAGACAGAGAGAAAGACATAGACACAGGAAAGCTTTGGGAGGGCCCTGGGTCAATAGCCAGTTGCCCCAGGCATTTATTCCAAAGGGCTTTTTATATAAATGCCAAAGGGAGAGGCAAAAGACCTCCCCCTTGCAAGATCAAAGCATGAAGTACCAACAAGTGTAAACCCTTCCCAACACCTGGTAACCACACCCCTGGCCAAATCATCCCACTATACATCCCTGCTGCAAAAAGCAAGTTCAGATTCTCTGACCCAGAGTAAGGTCTCACTAGATAATCTCTGTGGCCTCCCACACTCACTTAAAAAAAAGCCATAACATCTACAGTTAATTTATAGGCTGAAGGGCTTTGGAAACATTTGCTTAGAAGATCAAGTGTTTAATGCGTGCACCCACTGTTCTGTATATAAAAGAAATTTCTTTAATTTTATACATGGATATTTAAAAATAGCTTCTCTGAAGATTTGCCATTCAGGCCTTTCACAGGATTCATTTAAAATTGAGAGCACCACTCACTGTTACAGATCATCCAATCTAGGCCACAGCTGTTCACTGTGCTACAGTTTAACACTCTTATTTTTCATGCCTTCTTTCTCCTGGTTCCTTACACAGTGTCTGCTTTAAACTGACATAGTGTTAACCACGAGGCACTTAACCAATAGCTTCTACTCAACTTAAGAGTGTGGAGAACATTATTTTCTGCATATTTAAAACATTAGTGTGTCTGAGGGTGTTCAGGGCTCACTGAAAGGTTGATGGCAGAGCAGAGGATGGGTGGAGTAGGCTCTGTTTATGTTAATCTGCTCCCATTTGGTTTTCTGAAGCTGAGAATAAAGTTTCAGTCTTGGAGATGAATTGCATCCTAGCAGTTCAGAACCAAGTAGAAAGGCTAGAACATTTCCAGCTCTTCGCCTCAGGAAGGTTAGAGTCAGGACACAGGTCAGCCAGCATTAGAACATCCATCTGAGTGTTAGGTTAGATTGTAAATTAGATTGTAAATCCTCAAAAGCCTGGGCAAGCTTGAAAGAAACTGTAATGACCTAAACTCAGAGTAGAAATCATAGCCCCATGAATATGCTAAACACAAGGAAAGACAAATAAACAATATCATCCAGAGAAATATTTCTCATGGTGGTGATTTCAAACACGATCTTTGATCAAAGTAAAAGTCAAATATTATAAGCAATTTCTGTGCAATGGTGAATGTATGCTCTATTGGGCTATGCTGAGAGGAGTGCGTAAAGAGCCCATGACCTGGCTTAGTGGGAGGCCAACTTTTTGTCTCAGCTTCGGAGACAACAAAGAGGATTTTGCATTATTTCTGCTGGGCAGTATCCAGTTCATAAAGGAGACTTGCCTGATTCAGATGTAAGGAAGCAGGGGTCTAGACGAATTTCTAAAATGATCTTATTAAATAAAAAACACGGAGCCAAATATAGGGGTGAAAGCCTTAGATCAGTGAAATAGGGAAAGCCACCAGCCAACCTTACCTCACTAACTCTGCAGCTTCCAAATGCCAGTTACTTCCTGTCTACCCATACCTTTATTGCCTTGCTGTTCTGTTTTCTCATTGGCTCTCTTAGCCCAACTACCTCACTTCCTCTTCCTACACAGCTCTTTCACTTTCTGTCTGTCTGTACAGACCTCCAGGCCTCTATGGATGGTACTGGGATTAAAGGCATGTGTCACCACCCTTGGCTCTGTTCCCTAGTGTGGCCTCAAACACACAGAAACCCTGCCTGCTAAGTGATAGGATTAAGGGCGTGTGCTACCACTGCCCGACTTCTTTGTTTACTTAAAATGGCTTGCTATTTCCTCTGACCTCCAGGCAAACTTTATTTATTAAAGCACAAATAAAATGTCACCACATTTCAGCACAAATAAAATATCACCACACAGGGGCAACTCTGAGAGAGGAGGAATAAGTACCTAATTGTTTCTCAGTCAGTTACAACAGTAAATTCACCCACAGTAAACTTGTGCCTATATCTTTGATAGGAAAATATTTCTAGATGCTAACTAATGTAAACACGATAGGCTAAGGTTGTCATTTCTACATTTCTCCTCCCAAACTACCCCAAAGCAGCAAGAGATACCAACTATATAATTAAGTATTGGTTGTTCTGGAACTAGAATAGAGTGGGATTCACTTAAAAAAGAGAAGGTCAGACAGTGACTCAGAGGACTGATCAAGGAGGGTGATGCACGGGAGGAAAGGAAAAAGATGGATGCCACCTCTTGGCCGGTCTCCAGAGGAGCAACCATGATTCTGAGATCAGGCGCATCCCCGAGTTACAAGACCATTTATAAGTTGGTCCATGTATAAATGGACCAACGGGACACTTGTTTTCTCTAACAGTTGAATCTCCAAAAGCAGAAGAGAGGTGTGTTTGCTTGTTTGTTTTTTGTTTTTAGAAATCATACAAATCAATCATGCCCGTGGAATTCTGGTTTTTGTTTGTTTGCTTTTTAGTAAAAGGAAAAGAAAGTCCTTCACTACTCACACAGACATAACAGAGGCAACCTGAAAGCAAACTCAAAACCCAGGTCAGGAGAAAAATTCTATCCAGCTGGTCATGTAATGTTTAGTTGGAGCCTATTATATGCCTAAAGGAAAGTTATTTTGTAATAACCTGTAGGTTTAGTCATAGTTTTGAAAAAAAAATGCCCAAATATCTAAAATTATTCGTTTTAATTTTAATATAACATTTAAACATGTTTACATTCTAAAGGTCAAACAGTCTTCATGGGAAAGTAAATACTTAATACTTAAAAGAAGGCCTCTATTATAATATATAAAGACAATTATATATGTATATTCACATATACTCATTTATGTAAAGCAGATATATAGTTTTAAATAAAAAAGGGTTCCTTGTAAAATACCTGTTATCATTGGAAAAAATGAAAATAGAATAGGAAAAAGAGGAACAAATATTTCTTTTTTAAATTAAGTTTTAAGTTCTTAAAGATTATTTATGTATTTATCCATTAACTTATAAGTAGCTATTTTTAATTTAAGATATTAATTTCTACTTTTGAAATTGTGTGTGTGTGTGTGTGTGTGTGTGTGTGTGTGTGTGTATGTGTATGTTTTCTGTTCACATTATTGCAGGTACTTCTATAGTCCAGAAGAGGGCATGGGATCCTCTGGAGCTAGAGTTACAGGCAGTCGTAAACTGCCTGATGTGGGTCGTGGTCAGCAATCTTGGGTTCTGGGCACCAAATTCAGATCCTCTGCAAGAGCAGCATGTACTCTTAACCGCTTAGCTCTGTCCTCAGCTCTGGTTGAGTGCCTGTTCTTTAGTTATGTGAGAAACAGAGAGCATGGTAATGAAGCATTTGCATACACTCATCACTAAAAAGCATACTGTTTAACTAGCAGCATCAGAGCTCTCACACAGTGTTATGAGAACATTTACCAAAGGGATCAGTGTCTCATATCTCTAACCTCATGCTTCTCAGTACAGGCAATAGGTTTCAGCCTCTCAAATAACACATTTTAGTAAAGGGATTTAGAATAATAATGTTTCCCTGAAGTTAAATTACCATCTGCCTGCTTTAAAGGGGCACTACAATATCTGGAGTTGGTAAAGTGTGGGCAGAAATTCACTCAAGAAACAGAAAAAAACATGCATCCAGGAAACGCAGAGGTAGGGCTCTTGGGGAGCTTGGGGAACTTGGATTCTCTTGTGCCATTACTGAATGAATGTGATTTCTGCTTTGACATCTGGTACTCTCCATACTCATCCACTTTGTAAATGTAGGTGCTATTATTACATTTTGTATTAATCACTAAAAGCTATGATGTTTTGAACATGTTACTTAGAGTTCGGGTTCCTTTTACTAAGAGATAGAGTGTTATATATACTTTTACCTTTAAGCAAATACAGTCATTGTCTGAACGCCATTTAAAAAGCCCAATAATAATAAAACAGCCAAGTTGTGGTTTCACAAGAAAATTTTTGACAGCATATGCTGCTTCTGTGGCTTCCTATTTTTGAAGGTATTATAAAATTCATACATTTTATATGGTTCAAGGAGTTACAAATTTTATGTCACTAGGAATAAGTTATAAGAGGAAGACAAATTTGGATGTATTATTTCTAAAGTGTCAAACATAGGAAAAATCATATTAATTCTAAAACACTTGATAGTCTGATTTATTTAAAAAGTTCTAGTAGATAAGTTTCCATCTATTTTGCTTGAAGGCCAAATAATCAATAGTATTATTTATTTACTCAAATGGACAGCCTGGTAATAAACTCTTGGAATAATTCAGGATAACAAGTGATTTAATATAAGTTGTTTTCTAAAACTAACATATAAAGCTCATTATTATGAAAATAATCAGACAGTTAATGATGAAATGGGCCGAGCGTTCATCTTAAAAAAATTCACCATGTGTTTATTCATATAGAGCCGTATTTCTTTCCCCAGATTCTGACAGGATAATTTCTAACAGTGAAACATCTATATTGCTTGCTTAAGGACATCAAATAGACCACATGTCTGTGATTGGGCTAAATCATAACTTGATTTCCTTCTGCTACATGAAGAGTATGTTAGCATTTCACTCTAGTATCCTTTATTGCAAACAACAGATCCTTGGTTTTTAACCTAGGAGGTTTAAATTTCTTCAACAGGATGAAGTAAGACAAATTAAGAAAAAAAAAACAACCACAAGCATTTGTAAAGATAAATCTAAAATCATCCAGTGATTTTTATTTCAGAATAATATTTATTTGTTAATAAATACCTAGTCAATCTACCTAGCAGCTGTCTAGAGAAGAGTCAGCTCTCTATCATTTCTTTGGATTGGTTTCTTACAGAGAAGATGAGATCAAACTGATTATCACTCTGGGGCAACTGAACAACTGTTAAAGGCAAAGTTCCCCCTTAGAAGATGCCCACAAGTGAGGAGTGATAAAAGTAATAAATGATACTCCTACACTGTATGCTGCTGTCCTGGGAATTAATTTAATTCTATCACACACACACACACACACACACACACACACACACACACACACACAC
>CABHPP010001119.1:46958-64550 GCA_902168425.1 Peromyscus attwateri | reverse complement strand
GTGGTGGTGGTGGCGCACACCTTTAATCCCAGCACTTGGGAGGCAGAGGCAGATGGGTCTCTGTGAGTTTGAGGCCAGCCCAGTCTACAAAACGAGTTCCAGGACAGCCTATAACACAGAGAAACCCTGTCTGAAACAAACAAAAGAAACAAAAATATTTTCTCCTTGCCCATGAAGACAGAAACCTTGCTGGAGAGAAGCAAGAATTTACAGAATTTCCCAAGTGCCTAAACCTATCCAGGCCTGGTTCCTGTTTCTTGCTTTCAAGTTCTTGTTTGTGTCTGATTACCAATGACCTTCTCTCTCTGATTCGGATGTGCTTGGTGTGTGTGTGTGTGTGTGTGTGTGTGTGTGTGTGTGTGTGTGTATGAACATGTGTGTATGTCTTCCTTGTGTTCAGTGAATATGTGCATGCCTGTGTTCAGCATGCTCATTGTGTGTGTGTGTGTGTGTGTGTGTGTGTGTGTGTGTGTATAGTATGTGGATATGTTCCAGTTATGTGCACACAGTGTGGGTACGGGGTGTATTTGCACACAGCTGCCACTGACCCTCTGAAGGCTTTTGCCCACACAGCCCCGCACTGCTGAGTCTGCACCTCTGCAGTCTGCCCTCTAGCTGTCCCTGACAGGAAGCCAGGCTTCCTGGGGTCTAGAATCAGCAGAGCAGGAAGGAAATAGCAACCACAGAGCTGTCAGATAGGACGCTGCTGCTGACTCCAAGGCGACGTCCGTACCCCCCAGAGTCTGGAGCAGGTTTCCAGAACTGGACCCGAAACCTTAGCATCAGAAACAGAAGCCCAGATTGTGCTTCGCGCTGTCCCTGTGGACCAGAGTGACACCAGGCAAGGTCTCTTCACCTGTAGTTTCCTTCCTGGGAGGCAGAAATAACAAAATACTCTGTCCCTCAATTGTTGTGAGATTTAAAGTCTTTTCTTTTTGTTAATCTAAAAAAAAAAAAAAACCACTACATTTGCCAGGTATGATGGCACATACCTTTAAGCCTAGCACTCAGGATGTGGAGGCAGGCAGATCACTGTGAGTTCCAGGCCAGTCTCCGGGTTCAGGGAGAAACCTTGATGCAAAAAAAAAGTCCATCTAGAGAACAATAGAGGAAGGTGGTATTGTCTCAGTCTCCAGCCTCCACATGCACTCATATACATGTGTCCCACACATACACACCCACACAGACAGGTACATACATCACCCACCCACTCTCACCTAAAAGGTGTGTTTTAGGTCTTTAAAAATCCTGCTTTGCAGGGGTGGTGGTACTGCATGCCTTCAATCCCAGCACTCAAGAGGAAGAAGCAGGCAGATCTCCCAGTTCCAGGACAGTCAGAGCTACTACAGAGAAACACTGTCTCGAAAAACAAAACAAAATCCTGCTTTGCCAGCTTGGTCTACATGGCAAACTGCAGGACAGCCAGGACTACATAGAGAGACCCTGTCTCAAAAAAATAAATTAAAACAAACAAAGAGCCAGGAGGTAGTGCAGTGGTGGCACACACCTTTAATCCCAGCACTCAGGAGGCAGAGGCAGGAAGATCTCCCAGTTCAAGGCCAGCCTGGTCTACAGAGTGAGTTCCAGGACAGCCAGAGAAACCCTGTTTTGGAAAACAAAAAAGCAAAAACAACAAAACCTGCCTTGAAGGGCAAGAGGGATGGCTTAGTGGTTAAGAACACTTGCTCTTGCGGAGGACCCGGGTTCAGTTCCCAGCACCCACAAGATTCACAACTGTCCCCAACACCAATTCTCCAGCCCCCTTTTCTGACCTTGCAGGCATATGGGGTAAAAAGATATGTTTGGGTGAAATATGCACTGGAGAGTTCTGACGCTGGTCCATAGAGGACATCATTCATAGCTTTGAATATTCCTGTGATAACCGGGCAGAGATGGAGGCCCTCTCTTCAGACATAAACATTTCTACAGAAGGCTGGTGAGATTGCATCTTGTTTTGTTTATAGAAATCTGCTCCATTCCACTCATGAGGACTCACTATGGTAGATTGCCCGTGCCAATTTCAAAAATCCCAAACTGGTAGATATTTCACAAATCAAAACCTGAATGCTTTTTAATAGTTAAGTTTAAACGAAAGGTTCCATGGTCACTCGCCTGTAGTGACTCCCAGGAAATGACTCCTGAGTACTCCAAACTGTCCTTTACAGAGAGGACAAAAACCAAAAACAACAACAACAACAAAAATTAATCAAAGCAGTGAAAGGGTAATGAGAACGTCCTAACGTCATGGTGTTGCTGCATCTAGACACAGGCACTGTGATCAGACTGCCTAGCCTATTAAAACACACTGACTGCAACACATTTTTGTTTTGAAAGAGGTGAGAGGGCAGTTTGCCAAGCAGTTGGTCATAGGTGGAGAATTCATCACACACACACCCTATACTCCATCACTTTCTTTAGCTTGGATTAACCCTGTAGCATCACATACAACAAGCCATGTATTTTGATTGACACATGCCTATAATCACAACACTCAGAAGGCTGAGGCAGGAGTGTGAGACCAAATGCCCAACAGGAGTACTGCTATGAGTTTGACACCAGCCTAGGGCTACATAGTGAATTTCAGGCCATCCTGGGCTAGAGTGAAATCTTTTCTCTAGAAACGGAGTGAGGGGTAGGACCGGAGAGACGGCTCATTGATTAAGAGTACTCGATGCTTTTACAGAGGACCCGGGTTCAATTCCCAGCAACCACATGGTGACTTACCTGTAACTCCAGCCCCAGGAGATCTGATGTCTTTTCCTGGCCTCCTCTGGATTTGAGGCATATACGTGGTACACGGACATACATGCAGCAAACACCCAAACACATTTAAAAAAAAAAAAAAAAAAAAAAAGATGGGAGAGGCAGTGAGATGGCTGAATAAATGGTAAGGACACTTGTTGCCAAGTGTGACGATGTGAGTTTGATTCCTGGGAGCCAAAGGAGAAGAATTAACTCCCAAAAGCTGATCATGTACGTGCACGTGCTCACACACACAATTGTTCGTCATGTTTTTGAATTTTGAAACAGGGTTCCACCATGTAACCCTGGTTGGCTAATCCAGCTACAATACCTGGCCAGGAATCTTCCTCAGCACTGGGATTACAGATGACAGCCATGCTCTGCTTGACCCATGGGTGCTGAGGAGCTGAACCCAGGTCCTCAAGCTCGCATAACAAGCACTTAACCCGTGGAGTCGTCTCCTCAGTCAAAAAAGGAAAGGAAACAAATAAAAACAAATTGACCAACACAAAAGCCTCTTGACCAGCTCGCCCAGCAGTCACCAGACCTCCTCAGAGCCGTAACAATAGCCCTTCACATAATAGGGACTCCTAGTGTCCTAGAAGACAGACCAGAACCACCGGCTGATTTATCAGTAGTTATTAAAATGCCTCCGTGCCCACAATTGGATTTCTTTTTAGTGCAGCCTGTTTTTCTTTTTCTTTTTCTTTTTTTCCCTTCTGGCCCTTGAAGCATGTTCACTCGCCTGATTGAGTTATATGAAGGCTTTATTTGAACTCGAGAGTTTCTAACACCACAAATAACAATGAGAAGTGGATGGTGCTGGTTTTCCTTTTTTTTTTTTTTTCTTTTACATCAAATAAAGCTGTCCTTGCTAGAACTCTCCTTGGAGATGAGGAAAAGGCTCCCACCCAGGGACCAGAGCCAGCACAAAGCAAACCAAAGCAGCCCCGAGTCTTCCCGGTTCTCTTGCTATTTCTGGTCTGCCCCCACTTGGCCACTGCAATGGTTAGATTTAATTGTCCACTGGACACAGCCTAGAATGACCTGGAAAGGAAGCCTCCATGAGAAATAGTGAAGATCAGCCTGCCCCGTGGGCGTGTCTGGGGGGGATTAATTGATTGAGAAGACCTAGCCTGAAAGTGGGCAGCACCATTCCCTGATTTGGGACCCTGCACTGTGGAACCTGGGATTTCAAGCTAAATAAACTCTTTCTCCCCTAACTTGCTTTTTGTTGGGGGTATTTTATCACAGCAGCAGAAATGGAACCAGGATTGCCCTCTCCTCCTCTCTCTCTCATTGGCTACTTCTCCTTCGCTTCACTTAACCCTGTTCAGCAGGAGCCTCAAGAAGTTGGAAAAACCCCTGTTCTTAACCCATTGCTTGAATCATCATCATTTTGAGACAGGTTCTCACTAGGTACCTCAGGCTGCCACCTACCTGTGATTCTAGGTACTAGGGTTAGAGGTATGTGTCGCCACACCTGGTTTACCCAGGATTCTTATCTTTCATTTCTATTTTCCAGAGCATCCTTACAGATGCTCCATTTCCTCCTCCCTGAACACTTCCCCTGTCTCCTAGGCTCCCCAACCCCAGATCTAACATCCTTTAGGCTTTCAGGTGGTCCCAAGACTGCCACTTAAATCATAATTGAGATTTTCCCAATGAAAGGTCTCTCGAGATGGTTCAGTGGGTAGAGGGCTTGCTGTGCAAGCCTGGAGACCTGAATTCCGATCCCCAGCACCCAGGAGAAAAGCTGGGAGTGGAAGCTGGTGCCTGTAACCCCTGGGGTTTGGAGGCAGAGTCAATAGATCCCAGGAGCTTACTAGTCCATCAATCAAACCAAGAGAGAAAGTTCCAGGTTGAGTGAGAGACTTGGTCACAAAAAATAGACCCAGAATACTGGGTGGTGCTGACGCACATCTTTAATCCCAGCACTCTGGAGGCAGAAGCAGGTGGATCTCTGTGAGTTTGAAGCCAGCCTGGTCTACAGAGCTAGTTTCAGGACAGCTAGGACTGTTATACAGAGAAACCCTGTCTCAAAAAAAAAAAAAAAAAAAAATTAGACCCAGGTTCAATTTCCAGAATCTACATGGCAGCTCACAACCGCCTACAACTTCAGTCCCAGAAGATCTCACACCCTATTCTGGTTTCCAGAGGAACCAGGTAGACACATGCTATACAGATATACATGCAGGCAAAACACCTATGCATGTAAAATAAAAGTAACAATAAAGCGGGACTTTCAAGATGACTCAGTGGATAAGAGTACTTGGAGCCAAAGTTGACAATTCAAGTTCCATCCCTGGGAGAGGAGAACCATTCCCTCGCATGGTTCTCTGACTGCCACGTTGCACAGAATCGCATGCCCCTACCCCATCAAAAAGGAAATAAATATTTAAAAAAACAAAAAAGGTAGAAATTGATTGAAGAAGACACCCGGCAATGGCATCTGACCTCTGACCTACACACACATACCTTCAGACAGACAGACAGACAGACCACACACACGGATTAACCTAATTTAACTTGCATTAGAATACTAATTTGTTGCACACCTCACAATTCATTTTCTTCTCCTCTGTTTTCCAGCTAAAATTCAGCTGACAGGCTTGCAGCAATAAATAAATTGCCCTAGAACAAAGAGTTGTTACAAAAACTAGTATCGGGGCTGGGGCTGCTTGGTGAGGGGATAGAATGCTCATCTGGCTTGCTCAAAGCCCTGGGTTCAATTCCCCCACATAAAACCCGGTGCCACCAGATAAGGTGGTGCACACTTGTAATACCAGCACTGAGAGCAGGGGAATCAGTTCAGTTACATAGCCAAGTTTGAGGCCAGCCTGGGCTACATTAGAGTTTTATCTCAACAAAAGAAAGAGCCATTATTATTTCTGAAATGCAGGCAGCTAAATTTTAAAAAAGGAGAAGAAAAGTTCACGCAGCCAGATATATACATTCTAAGATATGGAATTCATAACATCATTTTGAATATAAATAAAATATACCTAACCCATGCAACAGTCATAAGGCCCAGGATGGTTTGGCAAAAAAGAACAGAGATAAAGTAGAAATTTTTTTTCATTTGTTTCTTTGTTGTTTTTCAAGACAGGATCGCACCGTGCCTTCTTCACTGGCCTGGAACTCACTGGGTGAACCAGGGAGGTGTCTCTTACACTTGATCCAATCCCCTTGAGTGGCTGGGATACCGTGTGAGCCACCACACTCAACTAACGTAGGAAATTCTAAAGACTCCAAATCCTGTTTTTTGTTTTTGTTTTTTTTTTAAAAAAGACAGTGTCTCAATTATGTAGCCCTGACCAGCCTGGAACTCTCTATATAGTCCAGGTTAGCCTAGAACTCACAGAAGTCCACCTGCCTCTACCACCACGTGCCCCCAAACCCCTCATTACAAAGGCATATTAACATCAGGAAATGAGTCCTGGTGCAATACAGTTCACTCACTCGTAGATGGTTTTCCGATTTTGCCGGTTGCCACCTTGGCACCAATATCCTCTGCTGCGATCGGTGACCCTGCAGTCCTGTCTGTGTTTCTGAGGATCAAAGCCCAGGCTTGTGTGTGCTCTGGTGAGGACTCACACTCAGTTATATTCCAGGCTCTTCTCCTGGGTTGTTTATTTTATTTTATTTTTCCCCCTCCACTATCTACAAGGGTTTCTTTCTCTTCCTCCCATTCCCAGCCTTGAGATTTTGGAGGAGTGTCTTTTGTTCCCGTTAGGAACATCTGATACTGCTGTCCTGATAAGACTTGCTCTATGCATTGGGGGACAGAGGGTACTCCCTAAGGACACAGAGCCAGTCCCCCAGCATCCTAGTAGGAGGCAACCTATGTCAGTTTGTCCTGTGGGAACTTTGATCACTGGTCAAGATGGTGTCTGCTGCTTTTCCCCCCCACTGCAATTTTTCTCTTTGTAAACTTAAGGGGTAGGGGCTGTAACTCAGTATTAGGGTGCATCTCTGAGGCCCCGAGTTCCATTGCCGGCATGTTGTAAAGAAAAAACAAAACTAAAATGTCCAAGCCCCCTGTGGGGAACTGCTTTGAAACTGGAAGCAACCTGTTCATGCTTCAGCTTTCAGTCACCATGTGGCAGGCCTTGAGGATCTTCGTGTGAATTAATCGCTGTGATGATTGGCTAATAGTGATTTTTTTCCCCTTCCATTTATTGATTGGCGGTGGGGGTGGAGCTTGTGTTGTGGGATAATCTTTTTGTACACTGTGAAGAAAGCTTGCTACAAATATGCTTGTGGCACAGTGAGCGTATGTGTGGAAGTCAGCTTGAAGCTGTCAGTCCTCTTCCTCCACCATGTGGGGTGCAGAGATTGAACAGAGGGCACCAGGCTTGGCAGCAAGCACCTTTACCCAGGAGCCATCCTGCTGGCCTTTTCTTTTGTTTGTTTAGTTTTGTTTCTCTTTTTCTTTCTTTCTTTCTTTTTTTTGTTTTTTTGTTTTTTGTTTTTCAAGACAGGGTTTCTCTGTGTAGCCCTGGCTGTCCTGGAACTCATTCTGTAGACCAGGCTGGCCTCAAACTCAGAGATCTGCCTGCTTCTGCCTCCCAAGTGCTGGGATTAAAGGCGTGAGCCGCTATGTCCATTAGTGATATTACAACACCTTTTCTTTTCCAGAGAGGACTGAAATCAATTTAAGATATCATGAAAGCAAGAACCCAGCCATTGTTTTTGGTTTGGTTTGGTTTGGTTTTGGCTTTGAGACAGTCTCAATGGTTAGTCCAGGAACTTACTACATAGCCCAAGCTGAGCCAGACCGAAAGATGACTTAGTTAAGAAAATATGTTGCTCTTGCAGAGAACCCAAGTTGGATTCCCAGCTCCCATGTGGCAGCTCACAGCCATCGGTAACTCTAGTTCCGGGGCATCTGATGCCCTCTTCTTACCTCTGCAAACACCCGGGCACACATGTAGTATACAGATATACATGCAGGTAGAATATTCACACACAGAAAATAAAATAAGCAATGCCGGGCGTTGGTGGCGCACGCCTTTAATCCCAGCACTCGGGAGGCAGAGGCAGGCGGATCTCTGTGAGTTCGAGGCCAGCCTGGGCTACCAAGTGAGCTCCAGGAAAGGCGCAAAGCTACACAGAGAAACCCTGTCTCGAAAAACCAAAAAAACATCATCCAAAAAAAAAAGAAAATAAAATAAGCAAATCTAAAGAAAAAACAACAAAACAAAACCAAAGACAGGGACAGGCATTTTGGTTTAACCCTTTAATCGGGGTCACATATCAGATATTTACATTACAATTCATAGCAGTAGCAAAATTACAGTTGTGAAGTAGAAGTGAATGAATTTTATGGTTGGGGGTCACCACAACCTGAGGAAGTGTATTAAAGGGCCAAAGCCCTAGGAAGGTTGAGAACCACCGCTTTAATCCCCACCACTCACCAGAGCAGAGGCAGGCAGACCTCTGTGAGTTCCACGTCAGCCAGGGATACATAGTGAGACCCCTGTCTCCGAACAAACACACACACACACACACACACACACACACACACACACACACACACTATTAAACAGCAGCTGAGGAGATGGCTCAGTGGATCCAGTGCTTGCCACACAAGCCTGCCAACCTGGTGTGGATTCCCAGGACCTATGGGAAGCCGGAGGCACCAATGCAACACCTGTCAACACAACATGCCCTGCTGAGGGATGGGAGGTAGACACAGAATGTCACCTAATGCCGAGAGCCAGCTGGCCTGTACACGCAGCAGTTTGTTTGTTTGTTTGTTTTTTGAGACAGGGTTTCTCTGTGTAGCTCTGGCTGTCCTGGAACTCACTTTGTAGACCAGGCTGGCCTCGAACTCACAAAGATCTGCCTGCCTCTGCCTCCCAAGTGCTGGGATTAAATACATGCCCCACCACCACTGCTGGCTGCCCAGTGAAGTTTTTTAAGTTGCAAAAAGTTTCACTTACTTTATCTCAAGACAGATATTTTTTAACTAATCAGACTTACTTTTTCAAAAACAAAGACACACTAGCCTTATTCTGAATTTATCTTCACTCTTTTGAAGTACTCAATTCAAGCCATCAAGGCGGCTCAGTGGGTAAAGGTACTTGCCACCAAACCTAACAATGTGAGTCTAATACCAGCAGGAGCTTCATAGTGAATTTTAGGTCATCCTAACCTAGATATTAATATCCTGTGTAAAAGCTGGGCATGGTGGTGCACACCTTTAATCCCAGCACTCGGGAGGCAGAGGCAGGCAGATCTCTGTGAGTTCGAGGCCAGCCTGGGCTACAGAGCAAGTTCCAGGACAGGCTCCAAAGCTACACAGAGAAACCTTGTCTCGAAGAAAAAAAAAAAATCAAAAATCTGAGTCTTCCATCCTCAAGATCTGAAACACAGGTGTGCCCTCGATTTCTGGATTGTCGTTCATTCCAGACATAGTCAAGCTGACAGCCGAGAATGGCCATCACACCTTGTACCCACTTAAAGTCATTCCCATTCATTCTCTCTCCAGTACCTGAGAACCACGAGTCTTCCGGTGTGCTGGGGATCAACCCAAAGCCTTGGGAAGCTGGGCCAGCATACCACCTCCATGATCTGCCCTTCACCCTTGCCTTTTTTATGTGTCTCTGCAGAGCTCCCCTTCCTAAACGGAATTCTAGAACCTGTGTCTACTGTGGCCAGCACCTTTCTCTGAGCCTAATGTTCTGTTGTCGACTGGTCGGTTTGCAGTAATGCAGGTCTAGCCCAGAGCCTCTCATGTGACAAGCACCCCCGACGCAAGCCTAACGTTAGTAAGGCCCATCCATGCTGTAGTGCCCCTCACTGAAGAGTGCACCCTTGTGTAGAGGTGGCAGGTTGTGTTTGTCCACCCACAGTTGATGGGCAGTGGAGTGGCTGTTGCTCTCTGGCTATGGTTGTGTGATTCATGTTGCCTTAAATCGTCCTCACAAGTCTGTATGAGCATGCAATTTTGGTTCTCTGGGAGTGGAAGAGCTGGATTATGTGGCAATTTATGTTTAACAATTTGAGAAATTGCCCAACTATTCTCTACAGTGATTACACAACTTTACATTCCAACCGACAGAGATTTTGGGTTCTACCTTTTCTACATGCTCGCCAATTTGTGCTTCTTTTGAGAAAGGGTCTCTCTGTGCAGCCCTGACTGGCCTGGAACTCATTATGAGGATGAGGGCTGGCTGGCTGTATTAACTTACTTTCCACAGCACCTCTGTGGAAAGGAAAGGGTTCATTGGGCTTCCATGTCCCAAACACGGGGCATCGCTGAGGAAAGGCAGGGCAGGAACCTGAAGCAGAGGCCACGGAGGAGTGCTGCTTACTGACTTGCTCCTCCTGGCCTGCTCAGTCTGCTTTGTTATACATCCCAGGACCACCTGCCCATGGATGGCACTGCCAACAGAGGACTGGGCACTTCTGTATCAAATGCCAGCCAATAAAATGCCCTATAGACTTGTTTGTGCACAGGCCAGTCTGATGGAGGCAGTTTCTCAGCTGAGGCGCCCTTTTCCCAGATGACCCCAGTTTGTGTCAAATCAACAAAAACATCCACCAGCACACTGGCCTTGAACTGGAAGACATCTGCCTGCCTCTGGTTCCCAAATGCATCACTATGCCCACAATTTTTTTAAAAATTGTTTTGAATGTGTTTATGTGTGTATGCTTGGGAGGAGAGGGAGTGTTCTTGGAAGCCAGAGGGCATCAGATTCCCTGGAACTGGACTTACAGGTGTTTGTGAGCCACCTAAGTAGTAGGAACTGAATTCTGGTCCTCTGCAAGAGCAGTATGCGCTCTTAACCACTGAATCAGCACTCCAGCCTTGCTATTATCTTTATTTTCTTCTTCTTCTTCTTCTTTTTTTTTCCATAGCCATTCTTCTGTGTGTGACATGGTATCTCATCAGGTCTTCTTTCTTTCTCTATTTCTTTCTTTCTTTATTCCTTCCTTTATTTTCTAACTCATTATCTAAGTTAGAAAATAAATTAAAGTTAAAAAAATTTTTTTTTTACAGCCAGGCAGTTGTGGCACACACCTTTAATCCCAGTGCTCTGGAGGCAGAGACAGGTAGATTTCTGAGTTTGAGGCCAGCCTGGTCTACAGAGCAAGTTCCAGAACAGTCAGGGCTACATACACAGTGAAACCTTGTCTTGAAACACACCCCCCCCCCCGCCCCCCCCCCCCCCCCCCCCCCCCGACCCCCCGCCCCACCCCCGCAAAAAAAAAATACATTTTTGTTTTGTTTTGTTTTGTTTTGAGACAGGGTTTCTCTGTGTAGCCCTGGATATTCTAGAACTTGCTCTATAGACTAAGCTGGGCTCGAACTCAGAGATCTGCTTGTCTCTGCCTGCCAAGTGATGGGATTAAGGGCATGTGCACCACTACCTGGCTGTTGGTGAGGATTTCCAACCAAGTTATCCCGTCAAAGTTCTTGCCTTTATCAATATTCTGCTGTATCTTTCTGAACTCCTTCTCTCAACTAGAACTTGATGTTCCAAAGCCTCCCTGGCTTTGTCTCTGGTGCTTCAAAGTGATCATCTTGGGTCCTATGGTGATATATTGTGTACCCCAATAAAGCTTACCTGGGGATCAGAGGACAGAGCCAGCCACTAAATTAGACATAGAGGTCAGGCAGTGGTGGCATACACCTTTAATCCTACCTCTTGGGAGGCAGAGATCCATTTGGATCTCTGTGAGTTCAAGGCCACACTGGGCTACATGAGAGAAACAGAACCAGGCAGTGGTGACACACACCTTTAATCCCAGGAAATAATATGACAGGACACAGAAAGGTATATAAGGTGTGGGGAAACAGGAACTCTCTCTCTTGAGGCTGAGAATTTCATGGAGGTAAGCTAGTGGCTGGCTGCTCTGCTTCTCTGATCTTTCAACTTTCACCCCAATATCTGGTCCTGGGTTTTTATTATAAAACCTTTTAAGATTCATGTTACAGGGTTTTTGATGCTTCTAGGAGGTCAGAGGTTAAGGCCCTGACATCGTTCCTTATTTGGAACTCCAAAAAAGAAACACTGACCTGTTAGCTCCACGTAAAACCTGACTTCAGTTGTGAACACACGGTCTAGGAGGTGGTACAGCAGGTGGAGTCGCTCACAACACAGGCCTAATAACATGAGTTCATCCCCAGAACCCATACAAAGATGGAGGGCAAGGAAGGACTCCCAAAGTTGCCCACTGACTTTCACACTGGCACAATGGCCCATGTGCCCCCCCCACGCTAATAATAAATGAATAAATGGAATTTAAAAAATTAATTACATTTTTTTTCCTCCTTGGTAATTCAGAGTATCTAGAAGATTCCATGACATTCTAGGAAGAGACTCTCCTGGTGAATCTCCTATAGACTGCCTTACCCTTAAGCCTCCTCCCCTAGCCAGCTCCTTCCCCCTTTTCCTCTCCAGTCACCGCCCTCCCCCACTAAAATCAGCAAGCCTCCATTCCCATCCTCCGCTCCGTCTTGCAGATTTCCCAAGCCCCTGAGGTCAAAGGTGTTTAGTTGGAAGCTCTGCTTCAACCCCACTCCTCCCTCTCCAAACCCTGCCCCCCTCAGAAAGACCGCCAAAAGTCCAGACTCCTCCCCCAAAGCTCAAGACCACATTTTTTTTTTTTTTTTTTTTTTTTTTTTTTTTGAGCCCGCCTTTGATTTCTCCTCCCCCCGCCCCCCCCCCCCATTTCTTCAGGGGTTTGAGAATCACCTGGGGGCGCTTTGCTCATTAAACCTGGTCGTTTTAATTCAGCTTGATCTGGCCTTATTGTGTCAGTGGAGAAACCTACCTATCAGAGATCCAAAAATACTTATCCAAAGGGTGTTGATGGCTTTGCTCTGTGGACCTCCAGTGCTTCCAGGCTCCCAGGGAGATGTGAAGAGAGAACTCTTGTTTCAAAGATGGGGTGATGGCTTAGGAAAGGTAGGGGGGCTTCTTGGGGTTTGGGTTTTTTTGCCTTGCATATTTAGAATCAAACATACTTTGCCTTAGTGAGTTTTCTCCCCAAACCCTCTCCTGTCCGGACAACGAAGAGGTAATGTATTCTTGTCGTCAGCATGGCTTTGACTCTGCCTGCTGTAAACTAACGCAGGCAGGCACATCTTCCTCGCCCACAACCTTACCTTGACTCACCCAGGCTAGAGTGACAACTGATGTTTACTCCAGGCTGCGTGGGCTACCCAGAGGCTGGGAAAGCCCCAGGAAGTGAAGTTTGCTAACTTCTAGAAATTGAGGCACCATTGACACCAATGGTTCTCAACCTCCCTGATGCTGCGACCCTTTAATACAGTTCATGTTGTGGTGACCCCCAGCATAAAACTATTTTCGTTGTTACTTCATACCTGTAATTTTGCTAGTGTTATGAATCACAATGTAAATATCCATGTTTTCCGATTGTCCCTAAGGGGTTGAGACTCACAGGTTGAGAACAGCTGCTTTACACAGTAAATGTCTTTTGGCTTGAACAGCCATCGAAGAACAATGCAGGGCAAAGAGGCGCAGGAGGGTTTCTGAAAAGAGTTTCACAGTCCTCCATCCTGTGGCCAGAGACCGGCTACAGAAGGGTGTTGAATGCTTATCTAATCGACATTTGAGGGAATGGAAGGGCCTTCAGAACAAATACCCCAAGACTAGTGGGTGGGTGGGGAGGGGTAGAGTACAGTCAAGGTCCCAGGAAACTGTAACTGGTTTGTGTAGCAGAAATAGAAACATTCTAAAGAGATGGTGTATTCCTCCTCCGGCATCAGAGTATTGAAAGAATTAGAATCATCCCTCTCCCCCAGGAGTCTCCTGCCCAAAGAAGAAAAGGCTCAAGCCCTGGGGGCCACTAGGGGAGTAATTCATGCCCTGGGGAAAAGTTGACACCTCATCAGATGACCTTGGGGGGGGGGAGACTAAGAGCTGAGAAGATGGTGGGCATGAACCACACCTCACTTTAGGCATATTTCTAGCTTTAGACTTAATTTCTCCTTCATGTCTGGACCCCAAGATGGACTTGAGGGTCACTAGATCTCTTTGTCCCTATTCCCAATGTGGACACATTCAGTGTCTCCTCTTTTTTTCTTTCTTTGTTGTTGTTTTGTTTTTTGTTTGTTGTTTGTTTGTTTTTGAAACAGGGTCTCTCTATGAAGTCCTGACTGTCCTGGAATTCACTCTGTAGACCAGGCTGGCTTTGAACTCACAGAGATCCACCTGCCTCTACCTCCCAAGTGCTAGGATTAAAAGCATGCACCACCATGCCTGACTCCTTTTGCTACCTGATGTGGATGCTGGGAACTGAACTAGGATCCTCTCCAAGAGCTACAAGTACTCTTAATCACTGAGCCATCCTGCATATATAATGCCCTTCCTCTAGTCTCCCTCCCTTCCCACTGAACCCCTTCTCCAAGATCAGGCCCTCTCCTACTTTCATTTTTCAAAAGTACTGTTTTTAGTTGAGATGGATCTCATGTAGCCCAGGTTGGTCCTGAACTTGCTACTTTTAGCTAAGGCTGGCCCTTGAACACCAACCAAATCTTCCAGCTTCTACCTCCTAAGTACTGAGATTACAAGCATATGCCATCATACCCAGTTTTTGTTTGTATGATTTTGTCATTGTATTTTTGTTTGTTTGTTTTTGTGTGGTCTGGTGCTTTTACTTAGGGTCACCTGCACAAACATGGTAGCAGTAGTTATTTCCTAGAACAAAGGCAATCAATTTTCCAGTGGTGACCCCACTGGGGAATAAGACTTTTACCCAACAACTTTTAACTGTCAATAGCTATCAGGGAGGGGTGTGGCCTCCCAAGCCCGTCCCCATCCATTATGGCATGTTGACAGCCTCATTTTTGGGGGGGGGGGTATTTTTATTTCTGGGCTGAGCTTAGCAGGTTAGGCATTGCTTTCTTGCTTTACAAGAGTAAGTACTTGAGCTCAATCCCTGGTAACTCCCAAAAGTTGTCCCCTCACCCCTGTATGCCTGCCATGGCATACAAGCACACGCAAATAAATAATAAATAAACAAATAAATGCAAATATATAATAAAAAAGAAAGAAAAAGAGAAAAGATTGTTGTTTTATTACTCTTTTGAGGGGCCTGCCACCCAGCTCCCAAACAGATCACACACAGAGGCTTATTCTTAATTATGAATGCCTGGCCTTAGCTTGGCTTGTTTCTTGTCAACTTTTCTTTAAATTAACCCATCTACCTTTTGCCTCTGGGCTTTTCCCACTCTCTTCTGTAAATCTTACTCTTACTCGGTGTCTGGCTGTGTAGCTGGGTGGCTGGCCCCTGAAGTCTTCCTCCTTCTCTCACTCCTTGTTTTCTCCTCCCAGATTTCTCCTTCTATTTATCCTCTCTGCCTGCCAGCCCCACCTATCTTTTTTCCTGCTTTGCTATTGACCATTCAGTTCTTTATTAGACCATCAGGTGTTTTAGACAGGCACAGTAACACAGCTTCACAGAGTTAAACAAATGCAACATAAACAAAAGTAACACACCTTAAAATAATATTCTACAACAAAAGACCATTGAAGAGAAATCCCACAGAGGCAAGCAAGTGTGTGAGCTATTAGCTTAGGCTTGCTTTATCTCTTTCTGGACTTCTGTCCCTAGCATGTGTGGTGTCTGTATTTTCACCTTAACCTAGGGGAAAAAAAAAAAACCAAAAAACAATACAAGTCCAGTATCCATGGAAGGGTGGGCCAGGAAGGCTTTCCCAGCAAAACGGCAAGGCCTAGATGAATGAAGCAAGGGCAGAGGATTTCCAGGTCAGAAAAGAATTCTGGTTGATGTCAGATGGGGGTCATCCAGCCCTCCAACCCCATGCAGTGAATGCCACAAACACTGAACATTCCTGAACGCTGGGGTCCGGTTGACCCTGAGGTTTCCATGTAGGAGCCTCAGTTGTAACCAGCACTCCCCTTTGGGCAGCATGCTGTTCCTGGGTGGTTGTCCATGGGGACAGGAGGCAGATGGGAAATCTTCATACACCCCTTTTAAGTTTGCTATGAGCCTTAAACCACTGTAGAGAGATTAAGTTGCTGCATGGGGACAAACAGGTGAGGTACTCATGCCTCAGTTATAAAATGCTTATCTAGCCAGCCGTCAGTGTGCACGCCTTCAATCCTAGCACTTGGGAGGCAGAGGCAAGCTCTGTCTCTGTGAGTTTGAGGCCAGCCTGTCTACATACTGACAGCCAGAGCTACATAGTGAGACCCTGTCTCCAAAATACAAACACAAAGCTTAGGTGCTGAGGATGTTGATCTGTTGGTAGAATTCTTAGTGTGCATAAGGCCCTGGGTTCAATCCCCAGCACCATTAACCAGGTATGGTGGTGCATGCCTGTAATTCCAACACTCCTTGAGAAGTGGCAAAACTACTTGACTAGATAATGAGCCACCCTGAGCCCTTTCTCAAAAAACAGTTCGTGTCTGAAAGTATAATGATGGTTGATGGGGGCTGAGAAGTCAAGGGAATAGAGGGTTTTTATTTGTTTGTTTGTTTGTTTTCTTCTTTTAAAAAATGTTGCCGTGTACTGGTGCACATGCCTTTAATCCCAGCACTTGGGAGGCAGAGGCAGGCAGATCTCTGTGAGTTTGAGGCCAGCCTGGTCTACAGAGTGAGTCCCAGAACAGGCGCCAAAGCTACACAGAGAAACCCTGTCTCAAAAAAGCAACAACAACAAAAAATGTTATGATTATTATTTTAAATGTGTGTGAGTGTTTTGCCTGTATGTAGGTCTGTGTACCACATGTGTGCCTGGTACCCAACAAGGCTAGAAGAAGACATCTGATCTCTTGGGACTGGAGTTCCAGATGTTTATGAACTGCCATGTGGGTGCTGGGAATTGATTCTGGGTCTTCTGGAAGAACAGCCAGTGCTCTTAACCATTGAGCTATCTCTCCAGCCCAAGACAGGTCTCCATACTCTGCCCTGGGACTCAGTATGTAGACTAGGCTAGCACTGAAGATTCCCAAACTGCTTCTTCCCTGTGCTGGGATCACAGGCTTGTACCCCCACAACCCCTGGAGAGAAAGTTTACTTGACCCAGAGTTCTGGAGGCTCTGAACCCAAGACCATGAATTCAAGGAGGGAAGCCAAGGGCGCCCAACAGAGCCCCGAGTTGGTAATAGCTTGGTTAAAAGCAAGTGGTCACTTCTGGCAGTTGGGAGGCTGAGGCAGTTGAATCTCTGTGATTTCAACAATAGTCTGTTCTACATAGTGAGCTCCAGGATAGCCGGGGCCACATCGAGAGACCCTGTCACAAAATAACAAAAACAACATGAGAGCAAGTGGTCAGATCTCACACGGGAAACCAGAGGGAGAAGGAAGTCCCACAATCCCCTGCTTGTTTATTACTTCTTCCTCTTCTTCTCCCTCTTCTCTTCCTCTTCAGCCTCCTTCCCCCTTCTCTCCCTCCTCTCTCTTCCTTCACAAAGTCAAACCTAGCCTGGAACTCCCTATAAACACCAGGCTGACCTTGATCTCATTGATCTTATTACCCCTTGCCTTCTCGGTGTGAGCCACCATGGACTCTCTGAAGCTTTACACCCCTGTAATAGTGCCACCCAGTGGACCACAATGACCACCTTCAACCACAATGGACTCTGTGCAAGGACTGGCCTCTAAGGAGGTGACTGTGGAGATAACCACTATTCACATCATCAGACTATCTCTGGTCCAGCTCATGATCGCATCCAGACACAAAACACTGTCACACACATCCATTTCTTTATCTGTCAGTCAGCTGGGAAGGACTAGATCATCCCATTTCATGACAGCTGAAGGCAAACAGTGTGGAATTAACCAGTAAGATGTTTCTTACATGCACATCTCACACTCTTTCACACACACACACACACACACACA
>CABHPP010001119.1:4783-46858 GCA_902168425.1 Peromyscus attwateri | reverse complement strand
GGGGGGGGGGGGGGGGGGGGGGGAGAGAGAGAGAGAGAGAGAGAGAGAGAAACAGGAAACAGCCTGTCCATCTTGGCTGCCAAGGCAGGGATTTGGGTTTCTTTGGCTTCTGAGCAGTTCTTGGAGCAGGGCCATCTAGGGAAACTGAGCAAGTACATGGGTCCGTGGAACTTGGGCCGGATCCATCAAGGACACAAAAAACAGATTATCCAGTCCTCTCCCCCAAGTGGAGCAGACAAAAGTGCCGTTGATGCTGAAGCTGTGGAAAGCTTCACAAGGGCCCATGGGAGGAAGCTTGGCATGGACGGCTCCGCCTGAACCTGGAAGGGAGCAGCAGCGGGAGCAGCGAGCAGCGGACCGGGGTAAGATCCAGGCAGTGCTCAGTCCGGGCAGTGAATACCCTGCACTTCTGAGCATCACAGGAGGGGCACAGCCCGGGTCCAGAATTCTCTTAGGGGGAATATCGCCCATGGGAAAATGTGCATGACATAAATTCTGTTTGTTTGGTTCTTACTACACTGATTAATTGAAGGTGGGGTCAGACATATGGAGGTCAGAGGACAACTTGTAGGAGTCAGTTCTTCCTTTCTACCATGTCGGTGCTGGGGATCACACTCAGGTCACCAGGCTTGGCAGCGAGCACCTTACCCACTGAGCCGTCTCACCAGCCCATTTTTGTTTTGTTTTGTTTCATTTTTCCGAGACAGGGTTTCTCTGTGTAATAGCTTTGTCTGCCCTGGACTCGTTTTGTAGACCAGGCTGGCCTTGAACTCACTGAGATCTGCCTGCCTCTGCCTCCCGAGTGCTGGGACTAAAGGCATGCACTGCCGCCACCGCCACACGGCTTCCTCCCACTTTTTTAAAAGCATGAACTGAACAAGAATGGAAGGGAAAGTGTTACAATATTATCAGTATTTGGGTAACAGAACATTTTTTTTAAATCTCATCTCTGTGTGTTTTTAAATTTTTAAATTTTCCCAGTGCTGGGGAGTGTTACTTGATCTCTATAAACACATTTTGTAATAACAGACATCACCCTACACTGCATCCATCCAGCAGTCCCCCAGTATGGGAGAAGGTGGGGACCATGGAGGAAAAATAAAAACAGGTGGGGAATGCATTTCAGAAATGCTTGTTGGTTTCAGCATGCTGGTGGTGGGTGAGCGGAGCTTCTGGAAGGTCCACCCACTGTCTTTCTGCCGCAGAGTTTCTTCAAAGCTGCTTTCCTCAATTGTCAACCTGTTTAGCAAGAAACACAGTAGCAGAAATTCTTTTTCCCAAGAAAATAAAGTTCAAAGCACAGTGAACCAGTCTCTGGCCTCTGCTCCCTGCCCTCCAGCTCCACCTGATAGGAAGCCTTTGATAGGGGCTTGTCACAAGGGCCTCTGACACTCTTGAGAGTGGGACACAAACCTCCTAGGGCCTGCCTGCATGGGGTTCTGTTCCCAGTTACTTAAGCCTTCCTCCTGCCTCCTCAACCATGTTGGGACCACGTGACTAACTGCAGCCAGGCAGTGGATAATGACACCGACAGAGGCCGTCTGTCCTTCAGGACCATTTGGCTTCCGCTCTGGAGGAAACACTGAGCTCATCCTGAGGAAGGGACGAGTTAGAAGTGCTACAAACATCTCTGGATTCCACAGGAATCCATTTACTGGCATTAGAGGAAAATCATAGGACTTCTGTAGGCTTCAATTTTTCAAAGTTTTGCGCTTTCTCACATGAATGCCAAGGCCAGTGTCCTGAGCACCTCATTAGAGCAAAATTACACCCCCTTCCTAGGTTGGTTTCCAGTGGCTTCTTCAGAAGCTCCCCCTGGGACTTGGAAGCCTTCTCTCTCTCCCCAACCCCCACCCACCGGAGCCTGGGGATGGAGCAAGCATGCAGTGCCCTGGCGGCTTTAGGGAGTGAGTAGCATTGGAGAACACAGGAAGGAGATCCGGGTAGTCTGAAGCTGGGGGAGAGAAGGTTGGAACTGGGCCCACTTAAGGGAAAAAGCAGGGGAAGAGAGCTAGGTTTGTCCTGGCTCCCCCTGTCACCCACCACTCCAGGAGGGAACATAGGGTATAGCTGATTGAAGGGATGGTACCTCTCACCAACAAGGAGGACGCTGTCCTGCTATGACCTCTCTAGGTGGAAGGACAGCAAAAGGAGGTCATAGGTTAGGGGGGACCCTGGCTCCCCACTGTCTTGTAGTCAGGACCTTGATTGATAAACTGATTGAAGCAGTGTCTCATGTAGCCAGGCTGGCTCCAAATTCCCCATGTAGCCAAGGATAACACTGAACTTACTTTTTTTTTTAAGATTTATTTTAGTTTTTTGAGACAGGGTTTTGCTGTGTAGTCTTGGCTGTCCTGGAACTCCCTCTGTAGACCAGGCTGGCCTCGAACTCACAAAGATCTGCCTGCTTCTGCCTCCTGAGCTCTTCGATTAAAGGTATGCGCCACCACCACCTGGCTAAGATTTACTTTAACTATTATATGTTTATGCTGTGTGCCGGCATGTGTACACAAGTGCTGGCACTCCCTGGAGGCGAAAGGCATCGGATTCCTAGCCGCTGGGGTTATGGATAGCTGTGAGCTGCTCAGGTAGGTGTTGGGAACTGAACTTGCGTCCTCTGCAACAGCAGTCTATTTCTTTTCTTGATTTTTCGAGACAGGGTTTCAGGGTTTCTCTGTGTAGCTTTGGAGCCTGTCCTAGAACTCTCTCTGTAGACCAGGCTGGCCTTGAACTCACAAAGATCCACCTGCCTCTGCCTCCCAAGTGCCAGGATCAAAGGTGCCACCACTGCCTGGCCTCTTTTTTTTTTTTGGTTTTTCAAGACAGGGTTTCTCTGTGTAGTTTTGCGCCTTTCCTGGATCTCTCACTGTGTATACCAGGCTGGCCTCGAACTCACAGAGATCCACCTGGCTCTGCCTCCCGAGTGAGTGCTGGGATTAAAGGCGTGCGCCACCACCGCCCAGCCTTTTTTAGTTTTTTTAGTTTTATTTTTATGTGCTGCTGTGGGATGTTCTGTATGTCAAATGTGATTTGCTCTGATTGGTCAATAAATAAAACACTGATTGGCCAGTAGCCAGGCAGGAGGAAGTATAGGCGGGACAAGGAGGAGAGAATTCTGGGAAGTGGAAGGCTGAACCAGAGACACTGCCAATCGCTGCCATGACAAGCAGCATGTGAAGACGCCGGTAAGCCACGAGCCATGTGGCAAGGTATAGATTTATAGAAATGGATTAATTTAATTTGTAAGAATTTAATTAATTTTAATTTAAGATGTAAGAACAGTTAGCAAGAAGCCTGCCACGGCCATACAGTTTGTAAGCAATATAAGTCTCTGTGCTTACTTGGTTGGGTTTGAGCGGCTGTGGGACTGGCGGGTGACAGAGATTTGTCCTGACTGTGGGCCAGGCAGGAAAACTCTAGCTACAATGTGCATTGGTATCTGGCCTGCATGTATGTCTGTGTGAGGGTGTTAGATCCCCTGGAACTAGAGTTACAGACAGTTGTGAGCTGCCATGTGGGTGCTGGGAATTGAACCCAGGTCCTCTGGAAGAGCAGCTAGTGCTCTTAACCACTGAGCCATATCTCCAGCCCCCAGTAGTCTATTTCTTAAGCACAGAGCCATCTGTCCACTCCAGCCTTGAATTTCTGATCCTCCTGCTTCCACCTTCCAAGTGCTGGGACTACCTTAAGGCATCACCATGAAAGGCTTTGGCATGAGTGGGGACGGAAGCCACCTCTTCATGCATGCGGTGCATTCTACCAACTAGCCTACGCACCCAGCCCTGACTTGGGGGTCTTTTATAATCCTGCTGAGTGGTTAAACATCCTTGTTCTTAGGAACCCCTTGTTCTAAACTTAGACCCTGGATAAGTTTTTGCCTTCTATTCATCCCTTCAGACCTAGATGGCTCCATCCTGATCAAGCAGGGTAAAGGGGCTCCACTTGAGGGAGCAGATGGCCACTGCTGGTGGCTCCTCTCCTGTATTGCACCCAAGAAGCCCTCCAGCTTACCCACAGTGGATCACTGGCACTGGAAGCTTGGTGGGCCTCACACCACCCCTCGCCCTTCATGTCCCAAGTGCTCCTTCCATACCCTGACTCCCTGACTTTCCTGGGATGCACCACTCTGATCTCCCCTCCCCTTGCCTGTCATCTGATGGCCTGTTTGAAAACTCTAAGGTTACAGTTGCTCTTGGCTGTGAAGGGAACAGAGTCTATGATGTGTAGCAGCTTCCTTTGAGAATGAAACATTCCATCCTGCCTGGGAGCTCTGTAAGCAGATAGGTAAACAACTCAAAACAGCTTTAGGAAGTTCCTGAAACTGACAAGATTCACTAGGCTCCTCCCTGCCAGAATAAGCAATGAAAGCTGAGAATCCCTCTCTGTCTGAGGGAAGCTGCAAAGCAAACTATCAGACCACCTGCCTGGAAGAGTGTTAGGAGCAACTGAGTCATATGGAAAGGCCACTGTCCAGTCTGTTGAGCTGTCTGCAGACTGTGCAGTGTGCTCCAGATTCTCGGCTTTTGTGAGCTGTCACTCATGCTGGGGTGGGCTCTGGTCATGTAGCTAGCTGTCTATGAGTCCATTTTTATTCCTGTAAGTAACCTCTCATCCATATTTCTGTAAGTAGCTCCAGTAAAACTCACTGATACCCACTAAGCTGGACTTGGATGGTATCCGTATTTTGGTCTGTCATGGGCTCCCTATCTGGAGTGAGTAGACATGTGTGTTACATCTCCCTAGGAAGTCTTGTCACACAACAGCCCAGCAAGTCAGGCTGTTCCTGGCTGAATTCATATGTTGCAGCTGTAACCTCAGGACCCTAGCATGTAACTGTATTTGGAGATAAGACTTTTTTTTTTCCCCGAGACAGGGTTTCTCTGTGTAGCTTTGCGCCTTTCCTAGATCTCGCTCTGTAGACCAGGCTGGCCTCGAACTCACAGAGATCCGTCTGGCTCTGCCTCCCAAGTGCTGGGATTAAAGGCATGCGCCACCACCGCCGCCCGGCTTGGGGATAAGACTTTTAAAGAGGTTATTAAGGCCTGGGGGTGGTGGCAACATCACCTGCATGACCTGTAACCCTAGCATCAAGAAAGCTGAGGTTGGAGGATTGCTTCAAGCTCAAGGCTGGCATGCTCTACATAGCAAGACCCAATCACAAAAAAAAAAAAAAAAAAAAAAAAAAACCACAACCAAACTAAAAACTAATACAGACTAAGGATGGACACTAATGCTTGACTAGAGTGCTTGAAACCCTGGGTTTGGTATGGTATAATAGGTACCCCAGCATGGCATATTAGGCATGGTGGCAGACACCTGGAATCCCAGTACTCAGGAGGTGCGGTGTGCCAGAACTTTTCCCGGGCAGATGAAACACACAGGTCTACTCACCCCAAACAGAGAACCCACAACAGATGGGCACCACCAAAGTCCACCTCGGCGAACCAATGAGTTTTATTGAGGTTAGTTGCAGGAATATGGGTGAGGGGTTCCTTACAGAAGCATAAATGACTCAAAGTCAGCTGCCTGACCAAAGCCCACCCAGCATGGGTGACAGCTCATAGTCCTGGGAACATGGAGCACACCGCACAGCTTGTAGGCGGCTCAACAGGTGGCACGGGTGTCCTTTCCAGGTGCCTCAGTTGGTCCAAACCTCTTCCAGGCAGCTGGACTGGTCTGACAGTCTTCTTTGCAGCTTGTCTCTGCTTTCTGAGAGCGACTCTCAGCTTCTATTGCTTACTCTGGCAGCCTGGGAGGCGCCTAGTGAATCTGGTCAGTTTCAGGGACTTTCTTGTCTGCTTAAAGAACTTCCTGGGAGGATGGCGTGTTTCAATCTCAACAGAAACTGTTACATAACCGGAGGATCCGAAGTTCAAGGTCATCCTCAGCTACATAATGAGTTCTGGGCCAGACTCCTCCTCATTATCAACCAGAAAAATTAATTAATGAACCCACCTTGGCAGGAGCCCATGTTCATCTTACCGTCTTACCTCTTCTATTTTCTCACTGGGCTCCCTCCTGAGACTCTACTCCTCCTGGCCAGGAAGGAAAATCCCAAGTCTCAGCTACCATCTCTTCCACTGGCCCCAAATTCCTGGTATATGACCCAAGCTCTGGGCTACCTGTCCTACCTCAGCAAGGAGACAGCAGCTGCTTCCTGCTGCCCTTTGCAGGCCTTTCCTCCAGGAGCATGTGGCTCAAGGCATGGTTGGCCCCTGAGGCCCAATGACAGTCTCCAGCTGGTGGCCTCCAGGCTGGGTGCAGAAGCCAGAATCTCATGAAAGACCAAACCAGGGAATGGTGTTGCATGTCTATAATCCTTGTTTTGGAGTGGGGTGCTGGGGAGCAAGGAGGAACAGGAGTTCAAGGCCAGCCTCTGGCACATAACAAGTTGGAGACCAGCCTGTACTATAGAAGACTTTATCTCTCACACACAACACACCTTTTTTTTTTTTTTTTAGATAAAGATGTGTGTGTGTGCCCAGATTTGAGAATAAGGCAAAGACGGAGTGGGTAGGGGTAGGGAAGAAACCAGTGAGATGGCTCATTAGTAAAGGCTTGTCACCAAGCCCAAGGACCTGAGTTTGATCCCTGGAACCCACACAGTGCAAGGAGAGAACTCACTCCTGCAAGTTGCCCTCTGATCTCCACATGCACTCTGTGGTACAGGATCCAGCATGCCTGCACATGCGCGTGCAGACACACAGACACACACACACACACACACACACACACACACACACACTAAATATATGTAAAACCACTACATGTCAGAGGGAGTGCCCATTACCCTCTCTTCCTCCTCTGTTCTGACATACCTCTAAGAGAGAGGGAAGGGGCCTGGAAAGGAGAGGCAGGAGTGAGCAGGGGCCTGAGGGCACGGTTAACCTGCCTAATACAAGTAAGGCAGAGGAGCCTCTGCCTTCCCAGGGCTGGGACCGTAGGTTTGCACTACCATTCCCAGTTAGACAGATTGAACTGTCACACACCTCTAGCCAAGGACATGAGTAGCGTCGTCTCCATTTTAGACATGAGGATGTAGAGGAAGAAAGATTAGATAACTCACCCAGGGACACGGAGCTATAAGTAGTGAAGTCTGGATCCCGGTGGAGAAGCATGGTTCTCTCTGGGCTGTACCAGTCAGCCCAGGGACCTAGGACCCTCAAACATCCTCTTCTGAAGGACTTACCCACCACTCTGTCTATGTTTCAGGTCTCTGCTGAAACAACAGCATGCCCACCTCCTAGTTTGCTTCTGTCTATCCACAGGACTCTGGACCATAGTGCTCTTGTCCTTGATAAAAATGAAGAGCCTTAGCATACTGGCTGGTTCTGTGTCAGTTTGACCCAGCTAACTCATCAGAGAGAAAGGAGCCTCAGCTGAGGAAATGACTCTATGAGATCCAGCTGTAGGGCATTTTCTCAATTCGTGATCAATTCAGGAGGGGCTAGCCCATGGTGGGTGGTGCCATCCGTGGGCTGCTGGTTCTGGGTTCTATAAGAAAGCAGGCTGAGGGGACTGGAGAGATGGCTTAGTGGTTAAGAGCACTGGCTGCTCTTCTAAAGGTTCTGAGTTCAATTCCCAGCGCCCACATGGTGGCTCAGAGCCATCTGTAATGAGTTCTGGTGCCCTCTCTGGCCTGCAGGCATATATACAGGCAGAACACTATGCATAATAAATAAATCTTAAAAAAAAAAAGAAAAGAAAAGAAAGCAGGCTGAGCAAGCTATGGGAAGGAAGCCAGTGAGCAGCACCCCTCCATGGCCTCTGCATCAGCTCCTGCCTCTAGGATCCTGCCGTTTGAGCTCCTGTCCTGACTTCCTTCAGTGATGAACAGTAATGTGGAAGTGTAAGCCAAATAAACCCATTCCTCCCCAACTTGCTCTTTGGTCATGGTGTTTTGTTGCAGCAATAGAGACCTTAAGTAAGACACTTGGCAAGCTGAGCCCCTCCATGGGGCTCTGATACTCTCTGAACCCATGACATACAGGAAGAAGCATTGTGTTCTGTTTCTCATTGTCCAATAACTTTTAAAAATTACATTTATTTACTGGGGGCAGGATCGATGGCTCAGCAGTTTAAGAGGTTTGCTGTTCTTGCAGAGGACCAGGTTTTGGTTCCCAGCACCCCACATGTCTAGTAATTCTGTAATTCCAGTTCCAGAGGATCTGATGCCCTCTTCTGGCTTCTTTGTGTACTACACACATGGTACACAGCTACATGCAGGCAAAACCCTCATACACATAAATAGTGTGCCGGGTGGTGGTGGCGCATGCCTTCAATCCCAGCACTCAGGAGGCAGAGGCAGACAGATCTCTGTGATTTTGAAGCCAACCTGGTCCAGGACAGCCTGGTCGAGGACTACACAGAGAAACTCTGTCTTGAAAAACCAAAAATAAATAAATAAATTAAGTAAGTAAAATGAGTAAACAGATAAATAGAAGTGCACTCATGTGTGTGTATGTGTGTGTGCAAGCACTCGCTCTCTCAAGTGTATGCATGCCTGCATGCCACAGCACATGTGTGGAGGTCATCAGACAACGTGGAGTCGGTTCTCTCCCTCCATCATGTGGGTCCTGGAGACTGAACTCAGGCTCCCCGGAAGAGAAACAAGTGCCCTTGACTGCGGAGCCATCTCATCAGCCATGCCCCGCCCCACTCCTTTTTTTTTTTTTTTTTAATAGTGCCTCACTCTGTAGACCAGATTGGCCTCGAAATCACTGCAGTCCTCTTTGCATTAGCTTCCAGTGTCTGATCATCTTGCCTCAGCCTCTCCAGTGTGCCACCATGCCCAGCTCCATAATCTAAATTTTGGAGGAAGAACTAATCTAACTCTCTATCATCCATCCCTACAGGCTAACAGCAAAAGGAAACCACACTATTCTTCCTTTCAAGATTTGCACTCTATTATTTTATTTATTTATTTATTTATTTATTTATTTATTTATTTATTTTTGGTTTTTTCGAGACAGGGTTTCTCTGTGTAGCTTTGCGCCTTTCCTGGAGCTCACTTGGTAGCCCAGGCTGGCCTCGAACTCACAGAGATCCGCCTGCCTCTGCCTCCCGAGTGCTGGGATTAAAGGCGTGCGCCACCACTGCCCGGCTTTATTTATTTATTTATTTATTGGTTTTTCGAGACAGGGTTTTTTCTGTGTAATTTTGGTGCCTGTCCTGGATCTCGCCCTGTAGACCAGGCTGGCCTCCAGCTCTCGCAGAGATCAGCCTAGCTCTGCCTCCTGAGTGCTGGGATTACAGGCCCGCTCTCTATTATTCTTACGTATTTGCTGGGGGTGGGGGCAGGGCAGGCAGTGCACGGAGGTCAGAGGACAACTTTCCAATCTAGGTTTTGGGGATCAAAGTCAGGTTTTCGGGATTGCTTTGCCCACTAGCAGTCTCTCTGGCCCCACACTTTAGAAGGTGAAGAGCAAGTGTGTGAGGGGGTGGAGGGTGGAGAGATAGCTCACCCAGCACTGCCTGTTCTCCCAGCACCCACAGGGTGGCCCACAACCGCCAGTCAGTCTGGTCCCCAGGTAATCTAATGCCCTCTTCTGGCCTCCTCCAGCACCAGACACTAATGTGGTACACAGACATTCATGCAGTTAAAACACCTCCACACAAACAGATAAATATATAAAAATGTGAAGCTAAAGAAAAGCAGTGAGCATCGCAGCCTTCCCATTTAGTGGGAGCACTTTGAATAACAGTCTAGGGACAATGGGACTCAGGGGAGAAGGAATCAGGGGGGCAGCTGTTTAGTATTCGCCAGTGACCTGGAACAGAGAGCCTTTGTCAGCAGCAGACATGACGTGTGTTTTAAGAAGTATCTTACTCCATCCAGCATAAATGTGTTTCAAAGGCCAGTGTGAGAGCTCAGCCTTGGAGGGTGCCTCCGACAAGCCAGACCACCTGAGTTTATCCCTTCCTAGACTCACACAGAGGAATGAAAGAACGGACCCCTGCAAGCTGTCCTCCGAGACACACACACACACACACACACACACACACACACACACACACACACAAATATGCATAAGTAAATAAAATAAACCTGTTTTATTGCCTGCTTCACCATGTTTTCCTGGAGATGAGTTTTGTTCCTTGGCATTTTCTGGAGTCATCTAATCGTTCAAATCCTTACAGATTTTGAGGGAGTTCAGTGCTAAAACCATAATCAGTTACCTATATCACTTCCCCCTTTCTCAGGCTCTGTGCTTGCAAGTAATACTGATGCCTTAAAAAGACGGAACCAGAAAGTTTTCTTCTGTGCCTCAAAGAGGATGTCCAAAGTTCAAATGAAGGCAGGAAATGAAATAGGATGCTCACTTTAGAACCCAAGGCCACCCAAAGGCTCACTATGGCTCTGCTGAGCCACACCCAAGCTCATAGCTACTTATCTTTATTTATTTATTTATTTATTTATTTATTTATTTATTTATTTATTTATTTTTGAGACAGGGTCTAACTCTATAGCCCTGGCTGTCCTGGAACTTACTATGTAGACCAGGCTGGCCTAAAACTCACAGAGACCACCTGCCTCTGCCTCCCGAGTATGTAGCTGGAGAGTTTCTCTACAGGTCCCGCCAAGCCCAGGCGGTCTGCAGCCCACTTATAAAAATAAACACACAGACGCTTATATTATTTAAACTGTTTGGCCTAATGGCTCAGGCTTCTTGCTATCTAGTTCTTCTATCTTTTTTATTAATTAATTAATTTATTTATTTATTTATTTATTTATTTATTTATTATGTACACAGAAGAGGGCACCAGATCTCATTACAGATGGTTGTGAGCCACCATGTGAGCCACTATGTGGGTGCTGGGAATTGAACTCAGGACCTCTGGAAGAGCAGTCAGTGCTCTTAACCTCTGAGCCATCTCTCCAGCCCTAGTTCTTCTATCTTAAATTAACCCATTTCTATTAATCTATATCTTGCCACGTGGCTCGTGGTTTACCGATACTTTACATCCTGCTCCTTCCTCATCGCGGGCAGCTGGCAGCTGGCAGCGGGCAGCATCTCTCTGCTTCAGCCTTCCACTTCCCAGAATTCTCTTCCCTCTTTGTCCCGTCTATACTTCCTGCCTGGCTACTGGCCAATCAGCGTTTTATTCATCAGTCAGTCATCCACAGCACAAGTACTGGGATTAAAAGCATGCCCCTGCCATGCTTGGCTAAGATTTATTTTTAATTTATGTGCATGTGTGTGTACCTCCATGAGTTTTGTTTTTTTGGTTTTTTTTTGGTTTTTCAAGACAGGGTTTCTCTGTGTAGCTTTGCGCCTTTCCTGGAACTCGCTTGGGAGACCAGGCTGGCCTCGAACTCACAGAGATCCACCTGCCTCTGCCTCCCAAGTGCTGGGATTAAAGGCGTGCGCGACCACCGCCCGGCCTTCCATGAGTTTTTATGTACCTCATGTAGGTGCAGGTATGGAAGCTGGGTAGAGAGTGTCAGATCCCCCTGGAGCTGGAGTTGGAGTTATAGGCAGTTGTGAGTCACCTGATGTGGGTACTGGGAACTGAACACAGGTCCTCTGCAAAAGCTGTACATAAGCTATCTCTCTAGCCCTCTAATGCTGTGGGATGGTCTGTATGTCAAATTGCTCTGATTGGTCAATAAATAAAACACTGATTGGCCAGTAGCGAGGCAGGAGGAAGTATAGGCGGGACAAGGAGGAGAGAATTCTGGGAAGTGGAAGGCTGAGTCAGAGAGACTGTCAGTCGCCGCCATGACAAGTAGCATGTGAAGACGCCAGTAAGCCACGAGCCACGTGGCAAGGTATAGATTTATAGAAATGGATTAATTTAAGATATAAGAACGGGGCTGGAGAGATGGCTCAGAGGTTAAGAGCACTGACTGCTCTTCCAGAGGTCCTGAGTTCAATTCCCAGCAACCACATGGTAGCTCACAACCATCTGTAATGAGATCTGGTGTCCTCTTCTGGCCTGCAGTCATACATGCTGAATACATAATAAATAAATAAATAAATAAATCTTTAAAAAAAAAGATATAAGAACAGTTAGCAAGAAGCCTGCCACGGCCATACAGTTTATAAGCAATATAAGTCTCTGTGTTTACTTGGTTGGGTCTGAGTGGCTGTGGGACTGGCGGGTAACACAGATTTGTCCTGACTGTGGGCCAGGCAGGAAAACTCTAGCTACACTCTAATTTGCCACAATTTAATAAAATCAACAATATAGGGCTGGAGAGATGGCTCAGAGGTTAAGAGCACTGGCTGCTCTTTCAAAGGTTCTGAGTTTAAGTCCCCGAAACTACATGGTAGCTCACAACCATCTATAATGAGATCTAGTGCCCTCTTCTGGCATGCAGGCATACATGCAGGCAGAACACTGTATACATAATAAATAAATAAGATTTTTAAAAAAAGAACAATATGTAGGATTGGGTGTGTAGCTTACTGATAGGGTATGTAAAAACATACAAGGCTGCCGGTTCCAAACCTACCAACAACAAAAAAGAAAAAGAAAATAGAAAAGAAGAAAAAATAGCATGTAGAGACTGTTTAGAGAATTGACAAAAAAAAAATGGATGGTAGCAAACATCATTCATTCATCCACACTGGGCTGTGTCACTTATCTGCGGTGACCGTGTTACTCAAAATACCATTTGGGGTCCTGTTTTCAATCACTGTGGGTTGACTTGTGTCTTGGAAGAAGTGGCTGCTTCTCCTCTTCATTCTTTGGAAATAAGTATAGAATTCAAGGAAAGGAGCTGGAGAGACAGCTCAGCAGTTCAGAGCACTTATTCTTAGAGGACCCAGGTTCGGTTCCCAGAACCCACATGGGGGACTTGCAACCACACAAAACTCCAGTTCTAGGGGATCCGATGCCCTCTTCTGATCTCTGCAGGCACCAGGCACACATGTGGTACACAGACATACATGAAGGCAAACATTCACACACATAAAATAAAATTTATGAGAACCTTTGAAAAAAGAAAAACCAACAGGATGTGTATGAGGAAAGGACTGACGTGGAAGACCAGAAAGTGACCAGTTCATGATGTCACACTTATGCTCTTCCTGTGTTAAATCCTATCCCATTAACCAGAAAGACAAGAACTGTGTAAGCTGGGCTGGCCTTGAATTCACATAGCCCAGGATAACCTGGAACTCATGATGATCCCTCTGCCTCAGCCTTCTAGGTGCTGTGATGATAAGCATGTGCCACCATGTCCAACCTAAGAAGGCGAAGCAGAATACTTTCTTTTAGAGATTGGTGGCTGTTGTGGAATATTTGTTTAACCAGGCAAAGATGTGTTACATTTGTTTATGCTGAATTTATTAACTATGTACAGATGTGTTCCATTTGTTTCACCTTGCCTGCCTAAGGCACCTGATTGGTCTAATAAAGAGCTGAACGGCCAGATAGCTAGAAAGAGAAGGGATAGGCAGGGCTGGTGGGCAGAGAGATTAAATAGGAGAAATCTGGGCTTGAAAAAGAACAAGAGAAAGAAGAACAGAAGGAGAGAATGAGGGGCAAGAAGCCAGGCAGCCGCCAGCCAGCAGAATTGAGAAGCCATGAAAGTAAGATATACAGAAAGAAGGTAAAAAGCCCCAAGGCAGAAGGTAGATAAAGAGAAACAGGTTAATTTAAGTTAAAAGAGCTAACCAGAAATATGCCTAAGGTAGGCCAAGCATTCAAAAAAAGTCTCTGTGTCATGATTTGGGAGCTGGTTGGTGGCCCAAAAGAAAAAGCCTGGCACAGGGGGCCTCATGTCTGAAACCCATTGAGGTTTTTGTTTATTGATTTTTTTTTAATTTATTTTTATTTTATGTGCATTGACATTTTGCCTGCATGTAAGGGTGTCAGATCCTCTGGAACTGGAGTTACAGACAGGTGTGAGCGGCCATGTGGGTGCTGGGAATGGAACCCAAGTTCTCTGGAAGAGCAGCTAGTGCTCTTAATCACTGAGCCATCTCCCCAGCCCCCTACAGTGTCTCACTATGTAGCCAGCTTTTCTTTTTCTTTTTTTTTAATTAAGAAAATTTTTATTCATTTTACATACCAATCACAGACGCCCCTCTTCCCTCCTCCTGCCCCTCCAACCTCCCCGCCAACCCTCCCCGCCCCATTCCCTCCTACAAGAAGGTAAGGGCTCCCATGGGGAGTCAGCAGAGCCTGGTACATTCAGTTGAGGCAGGTCCAAGCCCCTTCCCCCTGCATCAAGGCTGTGTGAGGTGTCTCATCATAGGTAGTGGGCTCCAAAAAGCCAGCTCATGCACCAGGGATGTATCCTGATCCTACTGCCAGGGGGCTCCTTAAGTAGATCAAGCTATACGACTGTCTTGATTATGCAGAGGGCCTAGTCCAGTCCCGTGGAGGCTCCACAGCTGTTGGTCTAAAGTTCATGAGTTCCCACTAGTTTGGTTCAGTTGTCTCTGTAGGTTTCCCCATAATGACCTTGATGCACTTGCTCGTAGAATCCCTCTTCTCTCTCTTTGACTGTATTCCTGGAGCCTGGTGTTGGTTGTGGATCTCTGCCTCTGCTTCCATCAGTTACTGGAGAAAGGCTCTATGATGACAGGGTATTCACTGATCTGATTACTAGGTAAGCCAGTTCAGGTACCCTCTCCACTATTGCTAGTAGTCTAAGCTGGGGTCATCCTTGTGGATTCCTGGGAACTTCCCTAGCACCCAGTTTCTCCCTATCCCCATGATGTCTCCCTCTGTCAAGATATCTCTTTCATTGCTCTCCCACTCCATCCCTGTTCCAGCTTAACCATCCAATTCCCTTATGTTCTCACCCCCCATCCCCAGTTTACCCATGGAGATCTCATGTATTTCCCCTTCCCAGGGTGAGTCATTTGTCCCTCTTAGGGTCCTTCTTGTTAGCTAGCTTCTCTGGAGCTGTGGGTTGTAGTCTGGTTATCCTTTGCTTTATATCTAGTATCCACCTATGAGTGAGCACATACCATGTTTGTCCTTCTGAGTCTGGGTTACCTTATTCAGGATGATATTTTCTAGTTCCATCCATTTGCCCTGTGCAGGTTTCTTAACTTCTCTGGGCCTCTAATTCTTCATCTGTAGAAAGGGGAGGTGGCCTATCCCTGATGGCTCCTCACAAGTATTGAAGACCATGTTCAAAAGAGTCAGATGTGTGAAAAGTGGTTGCTCTCTGACCATGTGACCTGGGCTAACCTCTGGCTGGTACCTCTCTCTTCTCTCATTTCTCATTTGCAATTTTCTTCCTCCAGGCACACGTTTATGTGTGAGTTGTAATATTGTAATATTACAGATTGTGCTCTGGTCAGACACCATGCAACCTTGAGAGGCAGCTCTTCCTCCTCATGGCCTTGTGAGTGAGGCAGCTTCTGTTAGGCCAGGCTTAGTTTAGGCAGCTCAGAGATAGAGTGCTGGGAGGTGATACTTGAGGCTGGAGTAGTCATGACATCATGGATGGCCCTTGGTTGTCTCCAGAAGCATCAAGGTAGCCAGCTTTTACCTTTTGCCTCCTAGAGTGTTCACCCATAAGCAGAGTTTTCTGTCTAGACCACTGATCAGCTCTGTCCCACCAGCAGCTTCCCCAAATAACCACACAGAGACATATTAAATATAAATGCTTGGCCAATAGCTTAGGCTTGTTTTTAGCTAGCTCTTTTTTTTTTTCATTTTACATACCAACCACAGTTTCTCCTCCCTCCCTCCTCCAACTCCTCCCACCTCCCCCTATCCAGTCTTTAGAGAGGGTAAGGCCTCCCATGGAGAGTCAACAAAGTCTGCCATATCAAGTTGAGGCAGGCCTAAGCACCTCCCACCTGCATCAAGGCTTAGTAGGGTATCCTACCATAGGGAATGGGCTCCAAAAAGCCAGTTCATTTACCAGGAATAAATCCTGGTCCCACTCCCAGGGGCCCCACATACAGACCAAGTCACCCACATTCATAGTGCCTAGTTCAACCCCCTACAGGTTCCCCAGCCATCAGTCCAGAGTCTTTTTTTTTTTCCCAGAGCTGAGGACCAAACCCAGGGCCTTGCGCTTGCTAGGCAAGTGCTCTACCACTGAGCTAAATCCCCAACCCCCAGTCCAGAGTCTTAGCTAGCCCTTATAACTTAAATAGAAAACCCATTTCTATTCATCTATATGCTGCCCCAAGGCTTATTTACCTTATGTACCTACTTCCCATCGTGATCACTTTGCATCACATGGCATCTCCTCTGACTCCGCCCTTCTTCCCAGCATTATCTCTGCCCCCAAAATCCTCCCTAGCCATTGGCCAATCAGCTTTTTATTAACAATGAGAGCAACATATCTTCACAGTGTACAGAAGGATTATTCCACAGCATTTCTCCCTTTTCGTCTAATTAAAAAGGAAGGTTTAAACTTTTACATAGTAAAATTATATACAACAAAAAGTTATTAAGTAACAATTATAGCTGGGTGGCAGTGGTGCATGCCTTTAATCCCAGCATTTGGGAGGCATAGCCAGGTGGATCTCTGTGAGTTTGATGCCAGCCTGGTCTACAGAGCAAGATTCATGACAGGCGGGGGCTGGAGAGATGGCTCAGAGATTAAGAGCACTGACTGCTCTTCCAGAGGTCCTGAGTTCAATTCCCAGCAACCACATGGTGGCTCACAACCATCCATAATGAGATCTGGTGCCCTCTTCTGGCCTGCAGTCATACATGCTGTATACATAATAAATAAATAAATCTTTAAAAAAAAGAATTACAGTAACAATATCCAGCCCATTTGTATTTGGCAAAATTAGAGAAAATGTTCTATTATTTATCTTATCTTTGTGAGTCTAAAGTTTCATATATAATTTATCTTTTATCATAACTAAGTAAAATTTTAAGTCTAATTATTTAGTCTTTAACTCCATCAAAGACTCCAGAAGGCTGTAACATTACTTCACAACACAGACATCTGGTTGCCTGGACTGTCAACCAAAGTTCCTCTGTAATGTTGGGGCATCTGTCTTTTGCCTACAGGCCCAGTACATCTGACAGACATTTTTTTTTCCCCAGACAGGGTTTCTCTGTGTAGCTTTGGAGCCTTTCCTAGAACTCACTCTGTAGCCCAGGCTGGTCTGGAACTCACAGAGATCCGCCTGCCTCTGCCTCCTGAGTGCTGGGATTAAAGGCATGCACCACCACCACCTGGCCTGACAGACATATTTGAGAAGCAGGGAATTTTGAAGGACTGTCCTACCTTGTCTTGGCAAAGTTTGGTAGTCACCTTTTTTTGCATTCTGCTGGTCCAGTTTGGATAGTATATTGTCAGTAATTGAGGCAAAGGCAGTTTCTTTACCCAAATGACTATCTTTTGCCATAAAGCAAGCAAATTTCATATGGAAGTTCTTTGATGTCCACCATCCTTTTTTGAATTAGATTGGAGATGTCAGGAGCAGATGTGTCTCACCATCAAGAAAAGCCTTAGGTTAATAAACATATTAAATGCCATATTCTGTAGGTCTTTGAAGTGTTTGAAGACCATCTATCTATCTAAATATCTGTTTATGACCTTGAAAACATACCAAATATGACTACAAGTTTGATTAACAATTAATCTGTGTTTCTTAATTATGCATTACATTTTTGGAGTTTTTTGTTTGTTTGGTTTTTGTTTTTTTGTTTTTGTTTTTTTTTTTTTTTTGGTTTTTCAAGACAGGGTTTCTCTGTGTAGCTTTGCACCTTTCCTGGAACTCACTTGGTAGCCCAGGCTGGCCTTGAACTCACAGAGATCCACCTGGCTCTGCCTCCCGAGTGCTGGGATTAAAGGCATGCGCCACCACCGCCTGGCTTTGTTTTTGTTTTTTTGAAACAGGATTTCTTTGTGTAGTTTTGATGCCTGTCCTGGAACTCACTCTGTAGACCAGGTTGGCCTTGAACTCACAGAGATGAACCTGGCTCTGCCTCCCAAGTGCTGGGATTAAAGGTGTGTACCACCACCACCCGGCCACATTACATTTTTAAATGAGCTGCATAAACACAATACCCTAAACAAGAGTAAAAACATACATACAGTGTAACAAAAATAACTTTAAATTTATATCAATAAACCAAAATCCATACCAATATAAAATATGTAAGATTTATAGTTGCTTTTTGGATTAAAGTTGATTATATAGTCTACCCTTTTTTCTTGTCATTCCTGTATCATTCACCTACCCTGTTTCTCCCACCTCCTGCTTTGCTGATATCAGTACCTAGCTGCTCTGGGCTTCCTACATGACCTAAAGAGCAGTCGCTCTCCAGAAATCCTCCAGGTCTTCAGTTCCAGGTTAGGACACTGAGGTATCCAGACACATGGACTAGGTAGCTAGCTACTGGGCTGTTAGCAACTCCAGTGTGCAGACCTCCACACTCCTGCAGTCCCAAGGCCTGATTCTCAGGCCTCTTCCTCTGCTGTGGACAGGTCTCTTCAAGTGTCCTCTGGTTTTCACCCAATACTTCAGTTGATGAGGACTCTGTCTTTCTCCCACATATTGACTGCCCCAAGAAACAGCCGTTCAGTTCCACACATCCTTGGACCATGTCCACCACATTCTTAAGGGCCCAGGCTACGCTTCTATCGGTCAGCCTAAGACAATAGGGCTAGTTTAACAAAGCTTTCCCACTGTTTACCAGGGGCTATGGGAGCTCCCTCTCTTAGCAGTGATGGGGCTCTTACTGCCAACTAGTCAGTGGTTGAGTTGGTTACAAAATCCTATTGTAGAGTCTGTGTTCTTGGCTCACAGGCAGCACCAATTGAAAGAAGTCCAGTTCCCCTAGAAGCAGATGTGGAGATATACACCCACACCAAGGGAGCTTGTGTGGGGTCTTGGTTGGGCGATCAATACCTATGGGCAAATGAAGGCAGGATTCAGAAGGCAAAGCTGAACTACAAGGCGGTAGCAAAGGCCTCCATCAATGCACGGGAGGGAGCTCTCAGGACTGGATGGTTGTACCCCCCATCCCCCATCCGACACACACTCCAACCCCTGCTGCAGGAGGCCCAGATCTTTTTTTTTTTTTTTTTGACAGTGCAAAAACTTTATTAAGTTTAAGAAGAGGAAAAGAAATAGAGGTGTAAAGTTTGCTCCTAAGAATAGTAGAAATGTCAGCTCTGCCTGACATGTCGTTTCTGAGGGAAATACTGGAGACCATGCCATGCTCCTTGACTTACCATGGGGTTGCATCCTGGTAAACACATTGGAAGTTGAAATATTGTTGGTAAAACTGCATTAAAAGCCATGAATGGTTGCATGGTAATGATCTCAGCATTCAGTTGGATGAGGCAGGAGGAACCCTTTTTGTATCGGGCACTCTTTCTTAGGGATAGAGTAGTGAACAAAACAGGCAGGATGGCATCCCTGGGGCCACTCCTCTGTCTCTGTTCCTGGTCACTATCTCCTGAAGTCCCATGCTCTTAGTACTTTGACTGTATTTCAGAGCTTGAGTGTGGTAGCTTGAATTGTCTTGAGGAATTGTTTGAAATGTTAGTGGCAGATAAAACTTGAGATAGAGGCGGTAGTGGGGGGATTTAAGAGGTCAAATCCCCACCGTTCCTGGTGAAGGGCTGGGGAGCTCTTCCTGCCTTCAGAGACTGGAGGTGAACACACAGCACTAGAGCTTTGCAAACCCCATGATCGCTGTAAATGCTGACCTTTGCACTGCTGTATCTGATTTTTTTTAACGAGTAAAGGAAGTGTTAAGCCCATCTTCATTAACTAGACGTATTTTGTGTAATAATTCTTTTTTCTCTTTTGCTTCTTTTATAGTCCATTCTTATTCTGGGAAGGAACTTATATGCTACAATCAGTTTTCTGTCTTTGTTGTTGGCTCTGGGGGCTTTGGTGGAAAACAGACATCAGAAAAACTCAAAGTAAGATTTTTTTGAGATATAATTTTTATACATTTTAACAATGCATATTATAGCAACTCAGTATATGTCAGAAAAAAGCATTTGCATGTCCTGGAACATCGATCGTTTGTATGTCTTGGGAATTTCATACTCTTTTATTTATTTATTTATTTATTTATTTATTTATTAAATTACACTCATGATATTCATTAATTACACTCATGATATTAATCACATTTGTGGTATTCATAGATTACATTCGCAGTATTCATTCAATTATATATATTTAAATTTTAAATGAGGCCCAGATCTTTATATTCTTATGTCCCATGAAAGGCAGCCGCCTCTTTCAATAGAGTAACCAGGATCGTTGGGAGGCAGGCAAGGACAAACTCACTCAGTCTTAACACACAAGACACTGAGTCTGAGGGACAGTCTGGGTTGCACACCACAACATGCACCAGACAGCCAAGGAGACAGGAATGTGTCTTAGAAGTCAGAGTGCTCAAGGAGCAGAGAGGGAAGAAGGAAGAGAAGCTGAGTCCCTGTCTGGGGTTTATTCACAGGTGTGGGGACGGGTAAGGGGTGGGGATGGGGGTGAAGGGTGGAATGGTGGGGTCTTTCGAATGCTGTGAAGCGGCAGCTGGAACTATGGTGATCTGGGAAGGTGCAAGTCAACGTTGCTTTAGAAATGTGCAATGTTGCCAGGTGATGGTGGCTGACACCTTTAATCCCAGCAGAGGCAGGTGGATCTTTGTGAATTTGAGGCCAGTCTGGTCTACAAAGTGAGTTCCAGGACAGCAAGACCTACACAGAGACACCCTGCTCAAAAACAAAAACAAAAACAAAAAAACCCAAAACAAAATCACAGAGATTCATGGGAATGAAGGGTTAAAAAGGATGAGCAGGTCAAGTGACTCGGTGAGCACGGAGGTTCCCACCAGCAACAAAGGATACAAATGATACAGTTCCTGGGTCCAGCAAGATGGCTCAGCTGGTAAAAGTGCTTGCTGCCAAGCCTTGGTGGAAGGAAGGAACATATTCCTACAAGTGGTCCTCTGACTTTCACATATAGATAAATAATGTAAAACTTAAAGTGAATTATTATAGATACCAACTCCCCCCGACCCCTAGATGGGCTCATGTAATCCAGACTGGCCTCAAATTCACTATAATCAGAGATGTTGACTGCATTATCCTCCTGCCTCTGTCTCCCAAGTGTTGGGAACTGAACTGACCCACATCCCCAGCTTGAGACAGGGTCTTTTGAAATTGTGGTCCTGTTGTTTCAGCTGAGGTTATCAGTGTGTGCCACCACACTCTGTCCCCTACCTCGTTAGAAAAAAAAAGAGAGAAAACAAGTTGAAACTTGCAATATTAGAAGTCATTATATTCTTTCATTATATTATTATTAAGCTCCACATTAAGCAGTTTTCTAACTGCATGAAGAATGCAAACATGTCTCAGGAGACATTATGTGTCCAGGCTTTCAAAGCACTAGACTCAAAAACAGGTAATGGGGAGGAGTCCACTGCAGACACTCAGGTACGCCCTGAACTTACCTTTGCATGAAAACTTTTTTTAGGGGGATGGAGTGTACTGGGTTTGATAGCTCAGGCTTTCAGGCTTCAAGTATGCTGAGCCCCATCTCCATGCAGGATTTGTTCCCAGTAAATCAAAACAGGTGACTTATCCAGAGAATCTGAACACATATGTTGGCATTGATTGGTAATAGCTTTTTTTTTTTTTACCCCTGAGACAGGGTTTCTCTGTGTGGCCCTGGCTGTCCTGGAACTTGCTCTGTAGACCAGGCTAGCCTTGAACTCACAGGCTCCTGCGTTTGCCTCCTGAATGCTGGGATTAAAGGTGTTCACCACCACCGCCCATAGATAATAGCTTTTAAAAAGATTTATTTCGTGTGTATGTGTGCACAGCGTTCATTACCATGGTGGTTATCTAGAGGTCAGAGGACAACATGTGAGAGTTAGCTCTCTTTCACAAGTTGTCTTCTGGTCTCCACATGTACGCTATAGCTCATGCATGTGAGTACACACATACTCAACTCACACATACACACACACACACACAATGTAAATGGGGTGAGGGACACTGGAGAGATCACTTAGCCATTAAGAGTACTGGCTGCTCTTCCAGAGGACCTGGGTTCAATTTCCAGGACTCATGTGGAGGGTTCAGAATGGTCTGTAACTTATTACAGAGGAGCTGACATTCTCTTCTGACCTCTTACCAGACACATGTGCAGGCAAAACACCCATACACATAAAAGAACTTCAACCTCTGGCTAGGTAAATGCCTCAGTGGGTAAAGCACTTGCTGCACAAGCCCAAGGACCTGAGTTCAAACACCCAGACCCCACACAAAGCCAGGCATGGTTGAAGGCAGATGAGAATCGCCACAGTTCCTGGGCAGTTAGCCTGGAGTATACAGCCCTGAAAGAGCCTCAAGGGAGATGGAAAGCACGCATTGAACTTGAGGTTGTCCTGACAGCCATGAGTGTCCAGCAAATACCCCCACCTCCTTTGCCATCTCACCCCAGAACTGCACTGATGCTTGCATATATCCTTTGTTACAGGTAAAATCTGAAGTTGACATTACCTGCTCATCCTTTTAGCTCTACCATTGAGTTGCAGCCTCAGTCTACAGTCAAAATTACAGAGATGGTAAAAAGCTAACAGCTCAGCCGGAGGCAGAACAGCAGATTTTGGGGCCATGGAAATACTTTCTAATGGTGGATCCGTGCACTCATATAGGACCATGAAAGAAACCCAGAGTAAGTCAGGCTGTGTGCAGGCAGACAGTGCATCTGCCAGGCTGGAAATCTTTACCTATTCAGTTTTACAGGAACTTAAAACTGCCTTAGTTAAAAAACAAACAAAAAAGGGGCTAGAGAGATGGCTTAGCGGTTAAGAGCACTGGCTGCTCTTCCAGAGGTTCTGAGTTCAATTCCCAGCACCCACATGGTGGCTCACAGCCATTTGTAATGAGATCTGGTGCCCTCTTCTGGCGTGCAGGCATACATGCAGGCAGAACACAGTATACATAATAAATAAATCTTTAAAAAAAGGTGAGGGGTTGTAAAGATGGCTCAGCAGTTAAAGGCATTTGTTGCTTTAGCAAAGGATGATCACATCAATCCATTACTACAGTTCCAGATGATCTGACACCCTCTTCTAACCTCCAAGGGCACTGGCATGCAAGTGGTACACATACATACATACAGGCAAAACACTTCTACATGTAAAATACAATACATATAAATTAACAAATGAAATATATATACATATTTGGGGGGTATTCAAGACAGGGTTTCTCTGTGTAGCCTTTGTTGACCTGAACTTACTCTGTAGACCAGACTGGCCTTGAACTCAAGAGATCCACTAGCCTCTGCCTCCCAAGTGCTAGGATTCAAGGCATGTGCCACCAGGATCATGTTGGCAGCCCATAAACTCCTCTAACTCCAATCCAGGGGATCTGGCCTCTGTGAGCACCCTTATTCATGTGAAGTCATGTCTGTTTCTCTCTCACACACATAATCTTTAGAAGGTATAGATGAAAATCATATGATTCACTTTAAACACTAAGAACTGAACTGAGAAGAGATCTTTTAAATATGAGTTTATTCTCTGGGTTTTCTTAAAAATCCACATATTAGTGTTTTTATTGCTGTTGTATCCAGAAGCTGAACCACTTAAATATGTACTTTTATACATTTACTACTCAAGATGGAACTATGAATTTTAAAGATCGTATTTTTCAATGACTCAGTAATAATCACACATGAAGATCGAGATTACAGAAACAGCTGCTGGACTCTAAAAACCTGAACTATATGAAAACACAAACTGACTCATTAAAGACACCTACTGCCTAGTAAACTAGAGGAAGTGAGGGCGACTCTACTATAGTGTGCTCATATTTAAACCAAAACATTTTTTCTTCTTTGTTTTTTTGAGACAGGGTTTCTCTGTGTGGCCCTGGCTATCCTGGCCTGGAACTCCCTCTATAGACCAGGCTGGCCTGGAACCCCAAGATCAATACAGAAGAAAGGATTTAGATTATGACCAACTCAAATTGAAAACCGTCTTTTAGCATTCATCGTGTGGCCCAGTAACTTGCAAAAGTCGGTTCTCCCCTTCCACCATGAGGGTCCTGGGGCCTGAACTCAGGTCCCGGCTCAGCAGCAGTGCCTTTGCCTGCTCCACTACCTTGCCAGTCCAAAATCTCAAATTCTGATGACCTTCTGCTAATGAACTTTTTTCTAAACTGGTAACTAGTTGCTTAATATGACATGAAAATGCAAGCCACACAAGAGCAGCTTACCAAATCCACAGAGATCTGGTCACCAGGACAGTTACAAACGGTGCCAAATCGTCACACACCGCTGGCTAGTTGAGGGTTGGCAAGGCTTTCAGTGTTGCATCCCTCTGGACGGATGAAGCTAGATGCCAATGAGTTCTAATGAAAACTAAAGCCAGGACCTTAGTGCTGAGTGTAGGCTCCAAGTTTCTCAAACTGCCAATTTTGCTTTTTAAAAGATAAATTGCAGAGGATATTGATGTTACCAAAGCATTAATTCCCCAGGAACCAATTAGATTACTTCAGTATGTGACACAATGACTCAGAACATAAATACCACAGAGAACCCACAATTGTCCCAAATCATGGAATCATGAAATAGGACAACTTGGTGACCATTAAGTGGGATATGATGAGAAATGCCATTTCTAGAGTGTTTTTCTCATTTCGACTTTTCCAAAAACCATGTCGTACTTCATTAAAAAAAACCTTAAATAACTTTCTAACATTGTTTCTATTTTCTATTTTGTCTGAAATCCAAAAATTGCTTATACTAATTGATCTCAGATGTTGACAATAAAACTACCTTTGTTTTAATTCTATATAAAAAAAATTAAACCATAATGTCTACTATGAGGGTGGGCTTAAGCCTTTCCAATCATTCTAAAGTATTAAAAAGCAATTAGATGATCTAGAACCAGGTCATGGAACAGAGTACCTTACAGAGGTACCTTACAGACGATGCATTTGGCATGTTGAGGACAGAACTAGCCATGAAGTCTGGAAGCAGCTGTACAAGAGTGACACTTGATCAGTCCCGCCTGGTGGCACAGTCTACAATCTGAGCTACTTGGCCAGTTTATGCAGGATTCCAAGTTCAAAGCCTGCTTGGCTAAAATGAGTTCAGGGCTAGCCTGAGCAACTTAGTGAGATTCTGTCCGCAAACAAAAAGTCAAAACATAAGGCCAGGTTTAGTTCATAGGCAAGCACTTACCTAGCATGGGTGTGAGGTTCTGGGCCAGACTTCTCGCACAACAAAAAGATAGGTTAAACTTCCGTTCCCACAAAGGAAGTGCAGGGAAAGGATGAACAGCCCCTACCCCAAACCACCAGGAATAACTCCTGTAACAGGATTTAACAGAAAACAGTCAATGTGCTATCATCTGACTCGGTTAAAACCTGGTCAAGCTGGGCTTAGGAGTGCACACCTGAAGCCTAGCTCCTGGGAGGTGGAGGCAAGAACATCAGGAGTCTAAGGTCATCTGCCATGACATAGCATCTCCAGGTCAGTCTGGACTACATACCACAACCTAAAACAAACCCGACACCAAAGAGGTAGGAGGGGCACAGCAGAGTCCAACTGTGGTGACTGAAGTTGGATCATGGGATTGGAGATGAAGCTGAGCTGGTGTGGTGATTGCTTAGCATGTTAGCCCAGGGTTCAATTCCAGCACCACCTGTAATCCTAGCACTTGGGAAGTAGAGGAAGGAGGATCCCAAGCTCAAGGTCTTCATCCTCCAACCCAGAGAAGTTTGAGGGGAAGATCTCTTATATTCTGTGAGATCGTTCCAAATGCATTCTGGCTAGAGACTTCCTGCCACGTATCAAAACACAAAGCACAGCTCCATGCAGAAGATCATCCAATGTTCTATGTTGTTTTTTTATTCTAGTAAGTCATCAATAGCTATGACACAATTATTTATAAACATTTGTTAAATCACTAGCTCTCCAAGCAGAGGCAGCTTCAGGAGCTAACACACACGTCCCGTTTTATTATTGTTACGGAGTTGTCAGGTGACTGAAAACAAACGGCAGGAACATACTCAGGTAAGCTGAGGCACAAACTTTCCGTCTTCAGACACTGGAAATGTGGAACATTTCTGCACCAACTGCAAAGCAGAGTTCCCAGGAAACCGGGGAGAGGAAAAGGCAGAGGGGCTCAAACACATTCACTATCTTAAAATTTTAGAAAAAAGCAAGAGTAAGAAAAGAACAACATATACACCATAAAATCAGTCTTTCTTTTTTAATGACCTCCAATTCTGTGTCTTTTCTAAAAGCATCCAGGCCTCACTGGAGATTATGTATCATCTCCTCTTTGGCTATGAGGTGTGTTGTTTTGTTAACCAGAGACATCAGCGAGTTCAGTTTCTGCGACCAGTCATTTAATAAATTATTTGGATCCTTGGGTCTCTGGAAGTTGATGACTCCAGCCAACCTGTCTACTTTAGCAAAGATGGTCTTATTGACGACTAGATTCGAGAGGAAGGCCTCTGACTCCTGTGAGAGACAGACAAATTAGATTAAGATGGATAATTACAGAGAGAAACATCTGAAAATTCTTCACCCATGAACACACAGGCTAAAATCACTGACAGTTGATTGCCAACTGCTGATCAATATGACGTACTTACAACACTTGATCATCTATCGAGTGAAGAGAATATGAGTCTCCTATCACGTGTGGTAACAGCTCCCAGCACAAGGGAGGCTGAGGTAAGATCAGGAGTTGGAGGGCAGCCTGGGCTATATATTCAAACAATGGAAATGTGGTATATTTCTGCACTAATTGCAAATGCAGAGTTAACAATGAAACCAGGGAGTGGAAAAGGCTAGACTCTGCCACCAACCAACCAACACATACCACATCTGAGTGTCTCCAGAGCCAGGGCTGAATCTAAATATGACCCTGTAGATTTAACCCTGGTGGTAATAGAGAAGAAGGGCGGCACCAATGATGAACTGACTCCCCTTGCCTCCCTTTTAAAGCTTTATTTATTATGTATTTTATGTATATGAGTATTTTCTTTGCATGTATGCACACCAGAGGAGGGAATCAGATCCCATGGGACTATAGTTACAGGTGGTTGTGAGCCACCATGTGGGTGCTGGGACTTGAACTTAGGACCTCTGGAAAAGCAGCCAGTGCTCTTAACTGCTGAGCCATCCCTCCAGTCCTCCTCCCTTTTATACAGTCCTTCCCTCCACTCTTTTCTACAGTGCTGGGGAATCAAGAGCAAGGCCTCTTACAGGCCAGGTACACACTCCACTGCTGAGCTGGGTACCGAACCTACAGTTACTTCTTTTTTTTCCCCCTGAGAGACAGGGTTTCTCTGTGTAGTTTTGGTGCCTGTCCTGGATCTCACTCTGTAGACCAGGCTGGCCTCGAACTCAGAGATCCGTCTGGCTTTGCCTCCTGAGTGCTGGGATTAAAGGCGTGCGCCACCCCACCGCCGCCCAGCTAGTTACTTAAGTCTTAAAGGCATCATGGTGTAGCTGTTTCCAGAACTGCTGAGTGAGAACACATGCTCTGCCACTAGGCAACTATGAGGCCACAGACAACGCTATTTTGGTGTCCTCTTCTACAAGAACTAACCAGCCAATCAAGGGCTCTCCTTTTTTTTTTTTTTTTGGTTTTTCGAGACAGGGTTTCTCTGTGTAGCTTTGCGCCTTTCCTGGAGCTCACTTGGTAGCCCAGGCTGGCCTCGAACTCACAGAGATCCGCCTGCCTCTGCCTCCCGAGTGCTGGGATTAAAGGCGTGCGCCACCAACGCCCGGCAAGGGCTCTCCTTTTTCAGATGAACTATTACAATAGCCACTTTGCTATGACAGAAATGGCTTCTCAGGCTATTAATTCCTACATCTTTTTTTCTCTTTTTGCAAGCAGGGTCCCATGTATGCCAGGCTGGCCTCAAATTAACATGGGGAAGAGGGAGTCATTAAACTCCAGATCCTTCTGCTCCCCAGGTGCTGGGATTATAGGCATGCCACTGCATCTTTTTGTTCTGTCAATGTACACACAAATGTGACCACACTACTCCTCCAATAAGCCCTGAAGCCATTTCAGCGAATTCAGTCCAGTCTTCCTCACAAATGTTATTCATGCAGTATGTTTTTGTGGCCTTCCACAAGAACATGGTTTACTATATAAACCGTGAGCTAGAAATTAATCAATGTAAATTTAGTTTGGGGGGTAGTAGGGATTGAATTTAGACTCCCAGACCTCTAAGTGAAGGTCCAGCTAGCACAAGCAATATTAATGTAACTTTAAAATTTTCCTTTTGGCTGGGCGATGGTGGCGCATGCCTTTAATCCCAGCACTCGGGAGGCAGAGCCAGGAGAATCTCTGAGTTCGAGGCCAGCCTGGGCTTCAGAGCGAGATCCAGGAAAGGTGCAAAGCTACACAGAGGAACCCTGTCTCGAAAAACCAAACCAAACCAAACCAAAAAACAAAACCAAAACCAAAAAAAACAAAAAACAAAAAACAAAAATTTCCTTTTGGCTATTTTTTTAAAGGTATTAGAGATAGCTGAAACACTTTAAATTACCCAAATTTAAATAATAAAAGCCAGGGGTGATGGTGCATGTCTGAAATCCAACACCTGGGAGACTGAGGTAGGAAATGGAGAGAGAATATAGGGAGTTGGAAGCCAATCTGAGGTGAGAACTTGTGTCTAATCACGTAAATCAACAGCAGTGAAACAGTTGTTTTCTCACTCGCTGTCCACAGGTGACTGACACACACCACAAATGGTCACAAAACCACAGGCACCACGTTCAGTACTTACATCCACAGAGAGGTCCAGAAGCTGTGCCATCCTTTTCATCGTTATCCGAGTGTAGTACTTGGCCATAATTCTGATGTTCTGTCAGAAGATACACAACAGTCAGGAGTAGGGCTGGAAATCCAGCTGTTCACACAGCCAGGAAAGTTTACTGGCAACATGGGACTCAAGAGCTGTTGCTTTTCCCATAGATTCCCCCGTTAGAAAGAAGCTGCTTCTAAATTTCAAAAGAAAAACTGAACCCTCAGGTAAAGATTGGCTTCTGCAGTTATCTGTGAACTTAGTATTTTATTGATTGATCATTTATTCATTTATTTATTGAAACAGCATCTCATTATGTAGCCCTGGCAGGTCTGGAACTCCATGGAGACCAGGATGACCTGTACAATAGAAATTTAAATACTTGTATTAATGGCACTACTGGTCTAAATGCTATCTATGATCTCAGAACCTAGGAGGTGGGATCCAGAAGGTCTACTACATAATGACTTGGAAGGTCAGTCTAGGCTACAAGAGACCCTACCTCAACAAAACAAAACAAGGCAAAACAAACAAACAAACAAACCACACAAAGCAATTACATTTCCTCGTTTCTATGGGAAATGTGAAGTTAGATAAAGATTCTCCTATTACTCATCAACACCAATGTTCTTAGCAAAACAGCAGGACTCAGGGAGAGAAGTGAACTCCGAAGAGGGCATCTCTGCTGTCCATCAAGGCTGAAAGCAAGATGAGCCTCTGGGAAGCCTGAGGTGCTCTAGAGTCTCAACTCTACCTTTCCTTTGCCCTTTGAACACAATCAATGGCCTGATTCACTGATTTTTTTTTTTTTAAAAAAGGGTCTCCTATAGCACAGGCTGGCCTCAAATTTACTATGTAGGTTGAAAAAAACAGATCATAGTGCCTCTTCCTCCTGAATTACAGGTGTGAACCATCATGCCTGCCTTTAAAATTCTGGATTCTAGCCGGATGGTGGTAGCACACGCCTTTAATCCCAGCACTTAGGAGGCAGAGACAGGAGGATCTCTGTGAGTTTGAGGCCAGTCTGGACTACAGAGTGAGTTCCAGGAAAAGCACAAAGCTACACAGAGAAACCCTGTCGTGAAAAACAAAACAAAACAATCTGGATTCTAGCCAGGTGGTGGTGGCAAACACCTTTAATCCTAGCACTAGGGAGGCAGAGATAGGTGCATCTCTGAGTTCAAGGCCAGCCTGGTCTACAAGTGTGTTCCAGGACAGCCAGGGCTACACAGAGACCTTGTCTCAAAAAAACAAAAAAATAAATAAATAAAATAAAAATTAAAACAAAAAGCTTATAGCTGGGCCTGGTGGCTTGAACTTGTAATCCTTGCACTTGGGAGGCAGAGGCAGAAGGATCAGAGCAAATTCTAAGCCAGCTTGGCTGGCATAGTGAATTCTAGGCTCATCAGGGATGCCTGAGACCTTGTTTCTATACCCCTTCAACAGAAGGAGGAGTGGTTTACGCTCAAATTCACCCACTCTTAGTTCTAAGATAACCCAAAAGATAAAATGAGAGCCAGCCAACTGCCTGCTTCTTACATGTTCCACGACTCTGTTCTTCAAGTCTTTCCACCTTTTTTCACCTTCTTCTGTAGAGCTGAAAACGTCAGTTGCGGGGGTCTCAGGGGAACCCTTCCGTAGCTCCATCCCATAGTCCTCAACAAGTGTGGACCAGCGCATCAGTTCCATTGTGGTAAAAAGCTTCAGCAGATCCCTGTAAAGTGCATGCAACTCAATGTTTCAGATCTGCCTAACAGGGTTAGTGGTGTTAATCTCAAGCCCCAAGTCTAAGCAAGTGCTCCCCAACCAGAAACATCCTTATCACATTTATTACTGATGTGTGTGTGTATGTGTGTGAGGGGGCATGGATTCCATGGTGTAGAGTATGTCAGAAGACAATCTGTGAGAGTTGGTTCTACTTCCACCATGGGGTTCTGGAGGGAACTGAGGCTGCCAGGCTTTGAAGCACCTTTACTCACTAAGCCCCAAACCTGAAACTGTCTGAGTGCTGACATGATTTAACAAGTGGAAAATTCCACATGTGACCTTGTGGACTGGAATGTAGCCCAAGAAGTCTCAAATGTTAAACCTGTGACCAAGTATAAGAAAGTGAGTCAGGAGGGTGGTGGCAGTACACACCTTTATCCCAGCACTTGGGAGGCAAAGGCAGGTGGATCTTTGTGAGTTTGTAGTTGTAGGCCAGTCTGGTCTACAGAGTGAGTAAGGGTTACACAAAGAAACCCTGTCTTGAAAAGACCAGGAAAAAAAAAAAAAAAAAAAGATCCATCTCCTTAGGAGAAACGAGTGGTGGGATAAAAGATGCCATGCTCCAGATGGACACACTCTTGAAAATTAAGCGGTACATGGACATACTCGTGAAAATCTTTAAAAATGGATGACTAACCAAAAGCTGCTAAGCCAGGCTTGACAGTGAGCTCCCTATCCTCTCACTGTGTGTGTGTGTGTGTGTGTGTGTGTGTATATATATATATACACACACACACACACACACACACAGAGTATATATATAGGTATATATTATACATTAGTGTTTGTGGCAGCACTAACTCCGCACTATCACAGTCTACTCAGCAGCCAGTGCACAGGTGGGGACCATCCTGAGTGGATTTTGACAGTGATAGCAGCACTTACTTGTATTTGGGAATTTCTTCCAGCTTCTTGTCACTACTTATCCGGTGAACCAAATCTGACTGCTCATTGTCAAAAGGAGCCAGGATAACATAGAGAACAACACTTTTCAGAGCCTAAGAAAGTGGAAAACAACAGTTCATGTGTAACCAGAAATATAATGGGATTGAGCAAAAAGCTAAGGTTGAAACAGTTCTATGTTCTAATTTTTATTTTAAACTCAAATAGTCTTAGAAGGGGTCATACATGGTGGGGCATACTTTTTAATCCTTGTACTAGGGAGGCAGAGGCAGTTAGACCTATGAGTTTTAGGTCAATGTGGTCTACATGGGAAGTTTCAGACCCTGTCTCCAAAAAAAATTAAAGTCTTAGAAGGGAGATGGGCAGTGGTGGCGCACGCCTTTAATCCTAGCATTCTGAAGGCAGAGGCAGGCGGATCTCTGTGAGGCCAGCCTGGTCTAAAAAGTGAATTCCAGGACAGCTAGGGCTACACAGAGAAACCCTTTCTGGAAAAACACAAAACATCTTAGAAGGGAAAAAAACAAAACAACAACAACAACAACAACAAAAACTACCCCACAAGCCACCTTTTTATATAAATTTCATGAAACTGCCACAATCTTTTCTTTCTTTCTTTCTTTTTCTTTTTTTTTCAAAAGATTTATTTATTATGTATATAATGTTCTGCCTGCCTGCATGCCTGCAGGCCAGAAGAGGGCATCAGATCTCATTATGGATGGTTGTGAGCCGCCATGTGGAATTGAACCTAGGACCTCTGGAAGAGCAGCCAGTGTTCTTAACTGCTGAACCATCTCTCCAGCCCTGTTACAATCTTTTCTAATTTGAATTACTACTTCAGCTGACTTTTAAACATACCCCAGAACCGGGGTTACAGGCACCTGAGAACAGCTATATATGGGGGCTGGGGTCTAAACCAAGCACTCTTAACTGCTGAACCATCTTTCCAGACCTCTCAACTGACTTAAAAAAGAAGTTTATTTAGTTTATGTGTGTAGGTCTGAGAATTACTTGTAGCAGCTGATTCTCTCCTTCTGCCTCCTGGGTTCTGAGGATCAAATTCTGGCCATCAGCTTTGTGGGAAGTGCCTTTATTCACTGAAGCTATTCTGCAGGGCCTCAAATGACTTAAAAAAATTCTTTGGATCGATGTGTTGTAAGTGAGCATAAACATTACACACAGACACAAGCGCATTTTCTTTTTCTTTACCTTTGAAAGCAAGGCCTCAATAAGCTGCTGTGGCTGGCATGGAACTCACTATGTAGGACAGGTTGGCCTGAACTTGCTGTGATCCTCTCATCTTTTAAAGCAGTTTTTATAGCAGCTGGCTCTGGTGGTGCACACCTTTAGTTCCAGCAGAGGGAGGTGGATGCAGAACCATCAGGAGTTAAAGGCTGCCTTGACTACACAGAGTTTGAGGCTAGTCTGGCATACATGAGACTGCCTCAGAAAACAGGGAACAAGACCCTTAAAAACAACAATAACAACAACTTCCCAAAGTTACTGTTACCTGTAACCTAGTGGACACGTTACAGATGTTTTCAATATGGTCCCATTTGATCTGACACAACAGAAAGCAGCACCATAGGGCACATCGTCATGGCCGTTAATGATGTAAAACAGGCAAGATGTAAGTTATCCTTTCACTTTTATTCCTCATGCTAGGAATCAAACCCAAGACCAGACAAGTGTGGTGGTACTGAGTTCCAGCCAGCCAGACAAGTGTGGTGGTATTGTGTTCCCCAAAGTATTGTGCACCCTAATAAACTTATCTGGGGTCAGAGAACAGAACAGCCACAATATTAAACATAGAGGTTAGGCAGTGGTAGCACACGCTACCTAGCATTCCAGAGGCAGAAATCTGCCTGGATCTCTGTGAGTTCAAGGCCACACTGGAAACAGCCAAGCATGGTGACTCACGCCTTTAATCCCAGGAAGTAATGGCTGGAGGCAGAAAGGTATTTAAGGCGTGAGGATGAGGAACTATAGCCTGGTTAAGCTTTTAGGCTTTTGAGCAGTTTAGCGAAGATCCATTTGGATAAGGACTCAAAGTTTCCAGTCTGAGGAAACAGGATCAGCTGAGGAATTGGCGAGGTGATGAAGCTGTGGCTTGTTCTGCTTCTCTGATCTTCCAGCTTTAACCCAATACCTGGCTCCAGATTTGTTTTTATTAATAAGACTTTTTAGGGTTCATGCTACAGACAAGGGTTCCAGACTGAGCTGCACCCCAGCCTTTTAGCTGTTCTAGCTTCAGCGTTATTGCGGGCCTCCTTACCTGCTGCCACTTCTCACTCTCTGCCTGAATGCAGGGAGTATCGTAGATGGCTCTGTAGTGCTTACAAATCGACAGATAGGACCCCTCGTGCTGGTCCAGCTGAATCATTAAGTTATAGTACTTCAACTTCAGTTTCTGAAAGACATTGACAAAATAAGCTGGGCTTCTGGCTTCCAGCTCAACACTTTGAATGTAAATACACTGTGCAGAGACAATGCTCACCTCTGTATTTTCTTCCTGGAAAAATTTGGTGTTAATTTTTTTGCTAATGATCTGTGTGCGAATGTAATCCTTCACGGCTAAGCAGAGTCTCATCTGCTCCAGAATAAACTCCACTCGCTCCTTCTTCTCCATGGACCCATAGGTTTCCACCTAGCAGAGCAAGTAAGTTTCAATTCACTTAGTAGATCTTAAAACATTTAGCCAGGTCAAATATTAACTCTTCATGTTTATACAGTGTTGGCGATGATACAAAAAGCAAGCTATGGAGCTGGAGATCTAGCTCAGCAATAAAAAGTGCTTGATGTTCTTACACAGGACCCAAGTTCTGTACCCAGCACCCATTTCAGGTGCCTCGAAACTGCTTCTAACTCTAGGTCTGGGGGATCCGATACCCTCTTCTACTCTCCATGGGCACCTGTGTGCACAAACACACACCTTTCTTTCTTTCTTTCTCTCTCTCTCTCTCTCTCTCTCTCTCTCTCTATATATATATATATATATATATATATATACACACACACACACACACACACATCCACCTGTCTCTGCCTCCCAAATACTGTGATTAAAGATACGCACCACTATACCCAGCAAAATAAAATAAATCTTTATTTGTTTGTTTGTTTATTTATTTATTTTTAAAGTTTTTCGAGACAGGGTTTCTTTGTGTAGCTTTGCGCCTTTCCTGGAACTCGCTTTGGAGACCAGGCTGGCCTCGAACTCACAGAGATCCACCTGCCTCTGCCTCCCGAGTGCTGGGATTAAAGGCGTGCGCCACCACCGCCCGGCAATTTTGCCATCTTTTTGGTCTGGAATGGGTGGAAAGATGTGACTGCTAGGTCTGTGGTGAAAAAAAAAGGGAAGGTCAGCTGGTTGCTCCTCCACCACCTCTTGGATCTACCAGGTTTTCACCCTAATATCTGACTCCTGAGTCTTTATTGGTAATAGAACATTTTAGATAAAAAAAAAAAAAAAAAAAAGGCAGAGGCAGGCAGATCTCTGCGACTTCTAGGCCAGCCTGATCTACAGAGCTAGTTCTAGGACAGACAAGGCTACACAAAGAAACCCTGTCTTAAAAAACAAAGCAAACAAAAAAGAAATACCAAATATTAGTGAGCTGGGTAATCCCAGCACTTGGGAGGTAGATAGGTGGATCCTGGTAGACCTGGACAAGCCTAGTGTACAATGATAGTTCCAGGGCCACACAGAAACCAATCATAATCATAATCATAATCATAATGATGATGATAATACTCTGAAGGCAAAAAGAAGCAGACTGAATCCAGATTTCAGTTTGGTAATGGCCTCAGGCTGGTCATTTAACATCCCAGAAGTTCAGTTTCCTAGGCTGGAAAATGGGGGAAACAGCAGTGCTGTGGAAGGTTAGCGAATGAAGTATATACAGCAGTGGTTCTCAACCTTCCTAATGCTGTGACCCTTTAATACAGTCCCTCATGTAGTGATGATCCCCAAACTATAAAATTATTTTTGTTGCTACTTCACAACTGTAATTTTGCTGCTGTTATGAATCATAATGTAAATATGTGATATACAGGATATCTGACATTTGACCCTGTGAAAGGGCTGTTTGACCCCCCCAAAGGGGTCATGACCCAAAGGTGGAGAACCACTGATATAAAGGCACTAGGAATGGCCAGGAAAAAGGATCAGAGAAGGAAGACAATGCAGAGCACTAGATCCTTCAAGTAAAACAGTTTTCCCTTTCTTTAGTCCAGTTGGACAAGGAACTCAATTGGAATGTCAGAATAACCTATTTAACCTAATGGGGAGCCTCTGATAGATCCTACAGAGTGTGAATTCACTAAAGTTTTTGTGAATTTTTTGAGCACAGTTCATGTAACATTTTCTGGTGCGAGACTCCATGGCTTTTCTCAGAATGCTTAGCTCTATAAAGGGGACAATACACATATCCACTCTATCAGTTTGTGTCTTTAGAGAGCCTTGGTTAACACAGTCTTCAAAGACAGGGTTCAGTAGCCAGGGAAACACTTATCACCAAGCTCTTTAGACTCACAGATCTGGCAATTTTCCTTTGCCAAAACATTTTAGTCTAGAAATTTACTTTTAATCAATCATTCACTAAGAATAAAGCCAAAATTTTTAATTGTAGATTCCTAAGGCAAAGTAAGCAGTGCATTTACTTAAATTCTAAATAACTCAAATGTTCAAATAATTCTACAAAAACTAAGGCCAATCTGTTGATGCTAACTTTTCTTCAAATTGTGTTTAGCAGGTTAGCTTGCAAATCAGTTTCCAGAGGCCCAAAGAACACACTGTGCTGTGTGCATGCTTATCCTTGGTGACTTAGCAAAAAGAAGCAATGAAGCATTAAAATGAGCCACTTCCATCAGAAAATACTGCCAACTCAGCATCAAGTTTACCAGCTAGCTCCCAAAAGTGTTTTTACCTGTAACTCTTGAAGGATGGAGGCAGCTTCTTTCACATCACCATTTTGTTCTTTTATAGTTGCTAAGGTTTTAGTCAGTCGAGCACGCTCAATTTCAACATAAATCTACAAATGGAAATTGATAGTATCAAACTCTTACAGAAACATGTTAATATTTCAAAGGCAGAACTGTACTATTAGGACTAACAGCTTCATCCTGCTGCACACTTCATCATTCACACACACTTTGAGAATCTCTCACATCACACACAGAGTCAGGATGCAGCAAATACATTTATAAAACATTCTCCAAGGTTGGAGATAGCTCACTGGCTCATAATCTACTTCTGTACCAAAGGACTGAAGTTTGGAGTCTAGCATCCACATCAGGTGGCTCACTAAAGCCTTTAACCTCAGATGTAAGGGATCTGATAGTCATTTCTGATCCCTGTGGGCACTGTCCCCCAATATACATAAATAAAGTAAAATAACTTAAAAAACATTATCTGTATTTTTCAATTTTGCTTTGGGAAACTAAATACAAAATTACTGTGTTAACAAGTAACAGGATCACAAGCTGTATTAATGGCATAGAAAACAGAAACTGGCTTTAAAAGATTTGCAAGAGCCAGGCAGTGGTGGTGCAAGCCTTTAATCCCAGTACTCAGGAGGCAGAGGAAAGTGATCTCTGTGAGTTCAAGGCCAGCTTGGTCAATTACAGAGTGAGTTCCAGGACATCCAGGGCTGTACAAGGAAACCTTGTATCGAAAGCTCAACATCTGAATCCTACCAAGGCTCTAAACCAGATTCATCCTTTGTTTTAGATGTTGTGGCCTGAACTCAAGCTCTCATCTACACTAAGCGTGTGAACAGCCACTAAGACATACCTTGTCTAAGCCTAATTCATCATTAAACACAAAACTAAGAAATGCCTGAGGCCAGGTAAGGAGCATTACTTGTAATCCCAATACACAGGAAACTGAGGCAGGACCTCCAGTCTGAAGCTAGCCTGGACCACAAAGCACACTATTTCTTTCTTTCTTTCTTTTTTTTTTTTTGGTTTTTTCGAGACAGAGTTTCTCTGTGTAGCTTTGCGCCTTTCCTGGAACTCGCTTTGGAGACCAGGCTAGCCTCGAACTCACAGAGATCCGCCTGCCTCTAAATCCCGAGTGCTGGGATTAAAGGCGTGCGCCACCACCGCCCGGCACAAAGCACACTATTTCTACCCCCATCCACTCTAATCTTGATCTTGCCAATAATTAACACTGCTAGCCTTTTTTAGACAGGGCCTCACCATTTAGACCAGGCTGTCACAGAATGCCTAGAGATCTGCCTGCCTCTGCCTCCCAAGTGCTGGGAATAAAGGTGTGTGTACCATCACACCTGGCTTGCTAGCAATTTTTGTAGCTATAAAATTAGATTTTTAATTTCCATCAAATTAAACACCAAAAATGTAAGTATAACCTAGAACCTGAGAAATGAGCATTCGTGATCTATAGCAATATAGCAATCTCTTCCACACCCATTCCCAAACCGGAATTTCCAGTAACATCAACTATTCAGATACTTAGGTATCTCTTAAAAAAAAAAAAAAAATAAAAAAAAAAAAAAAAAAATCACATTTCTTTCTCTAGTCATGCATGCATGCTAATGCTGTGAAACACACCTGGAAGTCAAGTCAGAGAATCTGTGGGTCCCAGGGATCAAAGTCAGGCTATCTGGCTAGGCAGCAAGCATCGTACCCCCAGGGCATATTGCAAGTCCACTTATCATCTTTATACGCACACACATACATATATATGTATATGTATACACACACACACACACATTTTCCCCCCTCATATCTATAATGTCTTGGGCCATATAGATTTTGACTCATTTTAAAGTCATGTAACCCAGTTACTCAAGAGGCCAAGGCAAAAGGATGGTTAAGTTCCAGTGTAGGCTACACAATGAAACCTTTTCTCAATCTCAATCTTTCTGTCTCCATCTTATATACATATCTAAAAAAAAGCTACAGAAATTTTGGGATAAGATCACTTAATTCTGAGCCGGGTGGTGGTGGTGGTGGTGGTGGTGGTGGTGGTGGTGCACACCTTTAGTCTCAGTTCTTGGGAGGCAGAGCCAGGTGGATCTCCCGAGTTTGAGGCTAGCCTGGTCTACAGAGAGAGTTCCAGGACAGCCAGGGCTACACAGAGAAACCCTGTCTCAAAAAACCAAAACGGCTGGGCGGTGGTGGCACATGCGGTTAATCCCAGCACTCGGGAGGCAGAGGCAGGCGGATCTCTGTGAGTTCGAGGCCAGCCTGGTCTACAAAGTGATTTCCAGGTAAAGCGCAAAACTACACAGAGAAACTGTCTTGAAAAACCAAAAAAACAAAACAAAACAAAACAAAACAAAACAAAAAAACAAAAACCCAACCAAACAAAAACACCCCAAAACAAACAAACCCACTAATTCTGGCATACCCTTTTAATCCTAGCACATTGGTAGGCAGAGGCAGGCGTATCTCTTCTCTGAGTTCAAGACCAGCCAAGGCTGCATAGTGAGATTCTGTCTCAAACAAAACAAATAAAACTTTCCAATCCCTAGAAATGTGAAAAACAGCACTACATAAATGTTAATTCACTTATGAGAAGTTACTAAAAACGAGTATGCAAAAATAACAATGGTTGAACTGAAGTGATAGCATTTTGTTTATTCCTTAAAAAATATAAAATATAGCCTGGCATGGCGGCACACACCTTTGAGCCTAGAACTCAGGAGGCAAAGGGAGGAAGATTATCTAGGAGTTTGAGGCCGGCCTGGTCTACACAGTGAGTGTGAGGTCAGCTAGGGCTACAGAGAGATCTGGTCATAAAACGAAAGGAAAACCAACAAAATCACCACACACATATACTGACATACAACACAGCAGCACATAGCCCTCACCGAACTGCAGGGAGAAAGAAGTCAGGCCAGCACCTTACCTTTCCTTCCGTAACCATCCGGAGAGTGTCAATCAATCTCAGCTTGACTGGGAGGTCTGTGATCTCCTCTACGTAAGTACAGCACTGTTGAACCATTTTTGCAACAGCCTAATAAAATACAATAAACCACTCATAATCAAAATTCATTCTTCAAACAGAAAAAAAAGTTTTGTTTGTTTTGAGAAAGGGCCTCTCTATGGGGTTCTGGCTAGTCTGGAACTCTCTATGTAGATTAGGCTAGCCTGAAACTCCCAGGGAGCCATCTGTCTCTGCGGCCCTCCTGATGCTGGCATTAAAGGCATGTGACACCGTGCCCAGCTTGGGGGGAAAAATTTCCACAGACAGATCCCAGTAGAATTTCAAACCACCTCTAGAATATAATCAGAAAATTTGTAGGTTGTGGGAGCCTACAAAGGTTTCTTAGTGAGATCTAAGCTTGCTTTACACAGCAGGCCTGCATTAGGGGATGGTCTGCACTTGGCTGTGCTAGGGGGAGGTCTTTTGCTCCACCCCTTGGCATTCCTTTAAAGCCCCTTAGAAGAGACAGAAAGGGCTGGTGGGTTTTGACCCAGGCCCTCTCGAGGTGATCTTGTGTTTCTATCTGTCTCTCTCCCTCTATATTTCTATCTAAATATTTCTCACTTCTCCCTGCTCAAGAGTACCCTGGGGGAAAAAGTGGAGGCAGGTCTCCCACAGCAGGTTACACAAATTTTCAATGAATTCAGAGATTACTTTCCTAAAAGTCCTTATTGAAATGCAAATGCACTGTTTAGAAAATTTTTATTTCTATTTGTTATGCGTGTGAGCTTCTGTGCCATGGCTCAGAGGTGGAGGTCTGAGGACAGCTTGCAGAAGTCAGCTCCTCCTTCCACTATGTGGGTCTTGGGGTCAGGCCTCACAGCAGGGGCCTTTACCCACTCAGTCATTTCTCTAGCTAGCCCAGTCTTTTGTGGTTTTAAAGCGTCAGGAACTCACTTGTTTTAACTGACTCCGCCGTTTTGACAAAAGCATAATATTTTCATTAAGTAAGTCCCATTCTTTAGCCTCATAACACATTTTTACTACTGCAACCAAGATGCGGGACGTGGACACCATATCAGAGGCCTGCAAGGAAGAAAAGATATCTGAAGTAAACAGGGCAGCATCCAATCAATCACTGGTAAAAAGCAGTCTGCATTACTATCTACTCACAGTTCGGGTCTGCTTTTCTAGAGAGAGAAGGGTTTCAATGACTTCTTGAAGCCGTCCTTCCTGAAACAAGAGAAAGCAATGAACAATGAAAGCATCAGCAACACAGACCCAGCATCTGACCCAAGCCTCTGGGAAAGTGAAATCAATGTCCATTCTAAAGGAAACATGTCATCCATTACAACTTGTTTGGTTTCTCTCCGTTTGTGAAAAACTTGCTTCCCCAGGGGAGTCTTAAGTTAGGGATTCTTTAAGTTAGGGATTCCTAACTTAGTCTTTAAGTTAGGACTGAGTGTGTGTGTGTGAGTACACATTTATCTAGTTAAGTGTTCTACCACTGAGCTACATTCCAGCACAGTACATAAGCTTTTTCTTTTGTTTCCCCTTCTTTCTCTATTTATTTATTTATAGTTTTCCAAAACAGGGTTTCTGTGTACTTTGGCTGTCCTGGAACTTGCTCTTTAGACCAGGCTGGCCTTGAACTCACAGAGATCACCTATCTCTACCTCCTGAGTGCTGGGATTAAATTGGCATGCACCACCATCACCTGGCTATGTATTTATTTGTTTGTATGATTGTTTTTGGGGGTAGGGTCTCGTGTAGTCCAAGCTGGGTCTCAAATTTCCTTGGTAGCCAAGGATGACCTTGAATTTCTACTCCCTTGCTTCCACAGTTACAGGTACACATAACCACATCTGGTTTATATGGTGCTAGGGGCAGAACTAAGTGCCCCAGATGTGAGGCAAGCACTCTACCAACTGAGCTACAACCCCAGACCCACAAGCTTTTTTTTTTTTTTTAAAGATGTAAAGAAGAGCCGGGCAGCAATGGCGCATGCCTTTAATCCCAGCACTATGGAGGCAGAACTAGGTGGATCTCTGTGAGCTCCAGGCCAGCCTGGTCTACAGAGCGAGATCCAGGACACTACACAGAGAAACCCTCTCTCAAAACACTCCCCGCAACCCCCACAAAAAAAAGATGTAAAGAAGCACAAGAAAAATTGAACCTGTAACTACAATGATGTGTCATCTGAGAAAAACCCCCGAGTCTCTGTTTTGCATTCTAATTTATCATCTCAGAGTGGTGATACCTGTTTATCTCGTTCTGTACAGAACTCTTAGCTAGTAGGATACTCAATAGTGCGAATAGAAGAATAAATGTTTTGAAGAAAACACACACAAACTAGTCTGAAAGTCATTCTCTTAAGGAGAGGCTCATCCAGACTACATATACCCTGTTGAGAGAGGAGAGGAGGGAAAGTGAGCAAGACAGGCAAGAGGCAGAGCAGAAAGGGAAGCAGGCAGAGTAGAGAGAATTCAAGTCGGAGGCTAGCCTAGGCAATTTAGCAAGACCATGTCTCAAAGTGAAGAAGGGCCAGGGGTGTGGCTTAGTGGCAGAATCATTCTCTGACATGCCCAAGGCCCTGGGTTTGTGCCCTTAGCACCCCACCCACTGTTTTTCTAGTGACAGTCATAGACAATTCATAAATGTTGCCCCCTTCCCCATGCCCATTTAACAGCTTTTATGACCCATGAATTTAGGTCATAGTTAATGTTTAGATTTTGCCATATTTTCCAAGATAACCTGTAACACACACACACACACACACACACACACACACACACACACACACACACAC